>RCUC01124797.1:0-18145 GCA_003697995.1 Taxidea taxus jeffersonii | reverse complement strand
GGCCTGATCCCAAACACAGTGAGTTTTAAATTCTTAGCTAGACTGTAAAGTGCCTTTTTGGTGTTTTATTTTCATTTCTCATTCCAAAAGTTCCAGATTAATGTTATTTAATAATACAGTCACAGCATTAAGAGAATGTAAGGGCTATGGAATTTAATGTACCAAAAACTGCATAATGGCATATAAAATAGCCATTTTGAACTTTAAAACATTTCTTCTTCAGTGCAACGTAATGGAAGATGACAGTTATGTCCCCGGAGGTTAATTCTGAACTTGAAAAGGGTATCATCTCAAGAAGCTACAAAACATTAAGTGGTCGTGGAAAATGTAACCTTTGTCATGTCGTTAGTTCCAAAGCTCCTGAACAAGAGCCTAACCCTGGGGCGCCTGGGTGGCTCAGTGGGTTAAGCCTCTGCCTTCGGCTCGGGTCATGATCTCAGGGTCCTGAGATCGAGCCCTGCATAGGGCTCTCTGCTCGGCAGGGAGCCTGCTTTCCCCTCTCTCTCTGCCTGCCTCTCTGCCTACTTGTGATCTCTCTGTCAAATAAATAAATAAATTCTTTAAAAAAAAAAAAAAAGAACCTAACCCTGAAGGTGACAGGCAGGCACGGACGACCTCTCAGGGCCTGGGGGACTTCTCCAGTCCTCGAATTCTAGTGCCAGGCTTGGGCCCTCCAGCCATACCAGAAGCAGCCCTACAGGCACGGAACAAGCTGCCCTATGATTCTGGGCTCAACCGCACCTTGGCTGGGAGGTAGGAGAGGCTGGGGACAGCCAGGCAAGCAGACAGCCTGGCTCCTGAAAAGCCTGGCCAACGTCCTGTCATACAGTCCTCTGGCACTGGGTCCATTTTAAAATTCAAAGTTTCTCAGATTTACAAAAGAATAATATGGTACATGACTCATATCTCATAGAAGATACCCAAAAGGGAATGCATACATTCCATATTCAAACCATTAAAATTTCCACAGTGAAATGCACAAATATCCACTCCCCGCAGGATAAAGACTGTTCACCAGGTCACATCCACTTTGTCACAAGACAAGAGGTGAACACCTTGCCAGTGTTCAGAGCTCTCTGGGTTCAGAACTGCAGACCGACCACCAAACCAACCTGTCCCCAAGCACGTGGCACCTCACTGATTAAAAATACATTCACGCCTGCCACCATTCAAAGAGTTCAAAACAAAATCACAGGGATTCCTTTGTTTCCTCCTACTTGACTAATTTGATAAACCACATATATTTTATTTTATTTTTAAGATTTTATTTATTTTAGAGAGAGAATGAGAGAGAGCATGAGAGGAGGGAGGGTCAGAGGGAGAAGCAGGCAGGGAGCCCGATGCGGGACTCTATCCCGGGACGCCAGGATCATGACCTGAGCTGAAGGCTGTCGCTCAACCAACGGAGCCGCCCAGGCCCCCAACCACATATATTTAACACGATGCAGCTGATCAGGCAGCACAGTCACACCTAAATACAGTAAGTTCAAAGCCTACACGCAATGACACGCAAGCTGTGTGCAGGACGAAGACAGCGCACGTGTTAAAGCGGCCCGTCACTGCATTCTGCTCCCCGCACTGTGAGCCTGACTCACAAGCAGGTGTTATGGGAAAGGAACCGGAAGCAAGGCTGGGGGCTGCCCCATCATCCACTGCCCCCTTTGTCTGAGGCAAAGCCACCCAATTCCCAGCAGTGCTCGTTAGGATTCAGAGCATCAAGCAAAAACTTTGAGCAGAGTCGAAGCTACACAAATGCATTATTTATAAAGGAAGTCAGAAACTAGAACATACAGCCAACAGAGCAGATACACCATGGGGCGGGGACAGGGTGGGGGTGTCAAGTTGCAAAAAAGGAAAAACAGGTTTGCCTCCTTACTCCCATCCCAAAGACTGCTAGAGAGAAGTGAAGAGTAAACCTCACAGGGAGCACATGAAATGGAATTTCTGCCGCCCAGCCCTGCAGCACAGCACAGACCCTGTCAGCAGCTGCCACCGCCGGGACCTGGCGATTCCCCATCTGCATATTCCTTTGTTCATTTCCGTGGGACCCGGAGCCAGCAAGGTTCCTGAATGTATGAGTCCATTCCCTACCTTCAGCCAGAAGCCTCATTTAGGTTTCAGCTCTTTTGTTTGAGGCTAAATTCTCTCTACAGTTCCCTGCGTTTAAAATCTACCTCCACTCCTGTAAGGCCGGCTAATGAAAAGGGAAGAGACAACAGGTGACTTTTCAACGGGGAACATCACAGAGTCGTATTCACAGCCGCCCCTTTCTCACCTCTTCCACCCCCCCCAAACCACCCGGGACCCCGGGTGCGCACTTACTTCCTACGTCACGAGCCCTGGAGAAATTCGGGTCTCTAAAAATCAAATTAAAGAGTTGCACACAAAACAGGTTTATTATGGAGATCGTAACTGCTTTCAGGAAACTGAAGAAATCCTTCTTGAAGGAGCTTTACTGAATCTTCCTGTGATGCCTCCTGAAACCAGTCGTCTCGCTGATGCCACCTTGGCCACCCTGGACGTCTGTGCGGGGTCTGTCAGGGACACAAACCCCCCTCCTCTGAGAGGCCACCTTCTCGCAGTAGGCGGAGGGAGGGATGCCTTTTCTTACAGCACTGAATGGGGTTAAAGTTTAAAAAGAAATCCAAGTAATTACCAGTCTCCTTATCTAAAAAGTGAAAATAAAACTACTTTGTCACAGAGAACAGGAAGATACAGTCGTTTACAAGTTAACTCTAAATAATTCAACAACGTAAAATCCAAATATGCTAAACTTAAATGCTATTAAAGCCCCGGGTCAGGCAAGCTTGCAGGGCAGAATTCAACGGCATACGCGAAATGATGCCATCTCTTCCACGATGGGACGTGACAGTGCCTTTAAAGAGGCATTCTCGGGGCGCCTGGCCGGCTCGGTCAGTTAGGCGTACGACCCTGGGTCTCGGCTCAGGTCATGATCTCAGGGTTCTGAGGTCAAGCCCCACACTGGGCTCCAGGCTCGGCACGGGGTCCGCCTGGGATTCTCTCTCCCTCCGCCCCTCCCCCCCCCCAAATAAATAAATCTTTAAAAAATATATACTTTCAGGTTGCCCACGTCTGTCGGCGGGCTCCACTGGTAGACGGGTAAACTTTACAGTATACGAATTATATCTCAATGGAGCTGTTACAAAGAGATGTGTTTTTAAGGACTGCTACGCAGCACAGAGGCGCCCAAACAGAACTCGGGTGGGAAGAGGAAGGCACAAAACCGCATCCACACCGTCATTATTCCAGGTGTGTAGACACGCACATGCAAAGACGCAGAATGAAAAACAGGACGTCACAAGTGGTTTCGATCTCTGAGGAGGGGGAAGTGTGGATGATTCCTGGCTTTCCCTTGGTACCCGGCCTTTCTGTGTATTTTCAAAATCTCCACCGTAAACAAGTTATTTCTAGAAGCAGAGGAAAGCCATCAAATGATTCTATTACAACAGTCAAGGATCTCTCGTGTGTGTGTGTGTGTGTGTGTGTGTGTGACTTTCATGACATTCTGAAGGCAGAGAAACAGCTCATCGGGCTGGCTGCAGCTTAGACGGGTATCCAAGGCAACGAGCGCACTGGGATCGTGAGAGGAAACGCAATGCAGGCGGCGGCGCACACTCCCGGGGACAAGCCGGTTCTCCGTCCCCAGCTCCCAGCCTCACGGAATATGGCCTCATGATCCGCAAATACCTGGTCCTGGCAGAGTGAACACAGCAAAGGGTTTCCATCCCTCTCTCCTCCACTCCTTCCCAGTTTAGTGCACAACATAACCCCTGCTGCTAAAATTTCTTTCTTGGGAATGAGATTTTCCTTCAATAAATGGGCTGATTTCAAGGCTGCTTAGAGACTTTTTACTTGAAAAGACCCTGGGTCGCCGCGTTCCCACTCCTGACGCAAATGAAAATGGGCAGCACCACCATGGGAGCAAGCTGTTCAGGACTAGCTTTTCTCCCACTCTCGCTTATCCGGTGGTCTGATACCCGAGACACACACTCGTAGAGACAATCCCACGGCAAACAACATGACTCAGAGCTCCCACGCAGGCTGAAGACGCAGCCCCGTGGGGCCCGGACCGCCCTGATAACTGGCACTCACAACATCGAAGTCCAAGGGTGCGAAGTGGGGCTACTTCCTTCCGCTCCCGTCCCGGGTCCTGGCTGGCCGGCAGAGCTGATGACGCAGCTCTCGCAGGTCCCACAGCTCCACGGGGAGGGCCCGGTGCACCCGGACCGTGGGGCCCTGGAGAGGGTGGCTACCTCATGAACGCTGTGGGGCAGAGCATGGCTGGGGGCTCTCGGGAAGGCTCCTCCGGACCATGGGAAGGAAGGGAGGTCCGCAGGCAGGGTGCTGCTGGTGAAAGGGGAAGGCCTACACGAGGCGTGGCAAGAATGCAAAGGGACGGGAAAGAACCAAAAAGGAGGAAAGAAACCTCTACCCCACAGAGAACAGGTGACCACGTGTGCAGCTACAGGTGGCAGCGGTGAAAGGCACAGGCCCACAGGCCCACAGGCCCAGGCCCATCAGAGGTCTGCAGGCTCCCATTCAGAGGCTCCCACAGGGAAAGGATGCAGCAGACATCTGCCACCTGTGCCACCTGCATAACCATAACCTGCTCAGCACCTTCTGGACGTCTTGGCAACTTCCTATAGTATGGGCACTACCTTCCCAAGGGAGAAAATTGAGCAATTGTGAGTCAGACTCTTACAACGAAGGGGCCAGCGTGTGGCCTCACTCCTCCAGGCAGACGCACCTGTCTGATCCAACAGGGCCAGCCCACCCTCCACAGGGAGCTCTGCATGGCAGGGGCACCACAAGGAAGGCACCAGAAGGTGCTTCCCAATGTCCCAGCTGTTCAGCCCCCTTGGCATCTCGTAACTTCAGAGTCTGGCTCTAAGTTGTCCCAGAGAGCCTTCAACAAATTCCTTTTCGGCTTCACCTTGCATGGACTCTGATGGCTGTAACTAAGAGCCCTGAGGCTCTTTGGGGGACAGGACATTCTGAAGCTGAAGCCATTGTTGGAGCTCAGGAAATGGGCATGTTGTAATCATCACCTGCTTGAGGGTCATCACACCCAGGATTTTCCAAGGTGCCGTTATCCCAACGACTGGGCCCTTACCTCCCATCTCAACAAACTAGCTGACCATGTGTAAGGGAGACAAGAAGGGAGTGAAGGGTCAGAGCTGGGCCATCAGTGAACCGCCACCATCAAGAATCTTCCACGCCCCGAACACAACACAGGCGGAAGCTGCCAAAGGAGCACCCTGACCTCACAGCGCTTCGGGTCTACAACTGGTGCTGGAGGGCAGGTCTGCAGGAGAAGAGGCTTGCTCGGAAGGTTCCTACAGGAGGGCCCAGGAACAAGAGCCACAGGGGGCCTGCACACGCCGGGGCAGGCAGGGAGGACGGGGCGGGAGGGGAGCAGCGGGCCTGCAGCGGGCAGCCAGTGGCTTCCCTGGCACCCACCAAAGGACAAAGGCTTAGCAAACTGCATCTTCCTAAGATAATGTCAGAACCCCCCACAGGGCACTTCTCTAGGGAGGAGTGACCACAGGACAGGGCCACAGGTGAGAACATAAACATGAAGTCATGAACGTCGACACTTCAGCTTCTCTGGAAGTCCCGCCGGGGGAGGTGACAGCACCGTGAACTTCCTGGGGGCCGGGGGCTAGGGGCTGCTAAGGCAGCTGACGGCAAGCGGGGGTCTACGGCCAGACCCACGGCCCAGAATTTAAAATCATGCGCGAGCAGAGGCCCCTCTCCCCCCGCTGCTTCAAAGCAGGAGTTGGGATCTGAGCGGTGAGGGTCTCCTACAGCCCGCCAGGGGGTGCGCACTCCTCTCCTCGACACTCATGCAACTCGGCCCCAAATGTTTTGTCTTCGACATTCTCCATCTGCTCTGCTCTCCGAAACTGTTGGGAAAACATGCAACACACCGCAGTACGTGTGAACGAAGCAAAACCTCACCTAAAAGCAGGAAGCAGGAAGGGCTCTTCTGCTGACAGCCACACACAAGGATCAGTCCTGAAGGGGCCATAAAAACCATTAACAATCCCCACAGAACCTATGACTCGAGAGAAAAGGAAAGGAAGCAAGCTAGGTGAGTGCTGGTGGCAGAAACTCTCCTCCTGATAAGAGTCATTTTAGAGAAAAATCCAAGTGGAACCTCAGAAAGACAGTATTTAGATTGAGATTATTTTTCCTTTAAAAAATTTTGCAAAACCGGGACGCCTGGGTGGCTCAGTTGGTTGAGCAGCTGCCTTCGGCTCAGGTCATGATCCCAGCGTCCTGGGATCGAGTCCCACATCGGGCTCCTTGCTCGGCGGGGAGCCTGCTTCTCCCTCTGCCTCTGCCTGCCTCTGTCTGCCTGTGCTCGCTCGCTCTCTCTCTGTCTCTCTCTCTGACAAATAAATAAATAAAAATCCTTGAAAAAAAACTTTGCAAAACCAATTTCAAAAATGAATGATATCCTTCAGGGAATGTTTCAAACATGAATCACAGCAAGGCCTCTGAACCTCTGAAAGCCAGTCCCTTCCCCCAGGGAGGCCACCTCGCTGCCACCTCTCTGTGCCCCAACCCCCGATCCACCAGGCCTGTCAGACAGATGCACGGGCTGAGGGAGCCTCTGTTCATGGGTGGGCCGTTCTGGACTGTGGGCCTGTCCACCTCACCAGGTCACCTTTGAAGCTCTCAGCCCTGGGACCCTTGCTCACAAGAGGAAGGTCCTGGATAAATGTGGGAAAGAGAGGAAGTTTCTGCTCTTTCAGAAGCTGGATGACTATCAAGGACTCCCCCCTACTCCGGCAGTATCTCCACAAATACCAGGAAGAAGGTCGATATTCTTCTCCTGTAACAGGAAATCCACCTACAACAGCCAACCCTGGGGACAGAGACAAGTCATCTTCACAGTCATCGACAGAACGCGGGGCCCAGCTGCAATCTTAATGCCATTTCCATAGTGCTTCCCCCCGGGGAATCTCGGAGAATCTCCTGGATCCAATTTGTTCTTCTTGGAAGTGTCCATATATAAATGCTGCCGCATATTAAACATAAGCATAAAGAAGAAGGCATGAGAGGTAGGGGTCTTCCTCAAATGCCGGAGGCATGGGCGGGAGTCACGGGTTCGTGGGATGACACAGGCAGGGCTTAGAGCTCACTCTGTGTGATACAAATGAAGACAGCTTTGCAAGGAGCAGTGACATTCAGCCTGAGCCTGGAGAGAGAACTCGCAGGCCAGCAGCAGTGCCAGGCAGCGTAGGTCTCCGGCACACAGGCGGGAGGATGGCCGGGCAGGCTGCGTGCCACGCCAAAGGGGTGTCCTTCACCTACATGAAGGGGCTACCTGGGGAATCCCTGGCTCTGGGGAGCTGTTGTGACGTTTCTGAGCTGTGACATTTCAGGTGCTTTTGGTTCTTTTACAACTGTACACGTGCACTAATATATATGATTTTGCCCTTAAAACCCACCCACAGTTTTATGGCCTTACATCTTTGACAACGGTTTTCAAATCAGCTTAAATTAAAAGTTCAAAGAAAAGTACTCCTATCATCACAAGATATAGGCTTCAGAGAAAAAATTAGTCACAAAGAGAAAGCTGAGAATCAGAATGACTTCAGAGATCTCAAATGGAAGGAAAGCAAACCAGATTTCCAACCCAGAATCTCACTACTAGACAATCGATTAAGTGTGATGAGCATAAAATTAAGACTCATATAAAAAGCCCATCCTATTTTTAAAGATAAAGGAGAGGACTCTGTATGGAGTTGTAAGTGGATTCACGAACAGAGAATGAAATCATCACAGACACACCGACGGGCTGGCCCAAAAGGCTGAAACTGAACATGACGGTGCCTCACCATGAGACTGCCGGTCTGCAAGAGATGCAGGGGACAGAGGAACGAGTCAGATGACACCATGAAGGCAAAATCAGCAGAAGCTAAACACGAGACATTCTCCCGCACCAGCACAACCAGCCTGGGCCCCTTCTTCAAAAAGTCAACTTGCTTAAAAAAAAAAATTCTACCATAAATAAACCACCGTAACCGTAGAACATGGCTTTAAAAACAGCTGTGAAAGACGTCATGAAACAGCCGGACAAACGTGGACACGGGCAAGGCATCCGATGGTGACGAGGCGGCGTGGCTGACGCCTCCGTGAGCTCTGGCTCGGGGCCAGCAGGAGGGTGTGCGCTCCACGGTGTTCTGAGTTCAGGAGGCAAGAGTCATCCCGTGTCTACCCGCTCTCACGTGACTCAAGAACACGCGACGGGAGGAAGGCAGCCAATGCGGCACACCGTGAACGACAGCTGGACCCGAGCAGGAGATACGGCGTTCTGCCCTGTCCCGGTCTCCCAACTGTCCCAGCCGTCTCAGGGCGTTTCTGAACAGACTGGAGGCCACCTCGCTGAAGAAGACAAAACCCATCACAAGATCCCAAGCAAAACTGTATTCTGTCGCTTCAAATTAGCTTCCAAGTAAATAAAAGTATTTTAGCTTCCACGGAAGGGTAAGTTCTGGAAACCGTTACGAGGCTCAGGCTGCGTGTAGCTGCGCCCCTCCAAAACTCAGGAAGACCAGAGCTGTGGCGGCCCCCAACCTCAGACCTGCTTCCTGCCCTCCCTGCTGGACTGGCAGCGGGCACGTAGCCCCTTCAGGCCCAAACTAAGCCTGTGCCAGAGAACTTTCTGGGTTTTCCTTCAGGAGTGAATTTCAACCAGAAATTCCAGAAAGCCGAGCTTCCTCTGGCCTCCCCTTTATCAGTGACACGGGATGCTCCTTCTGGGCGCTTCTGCCACGGGCCCAGGGACCCCATCGGGAAGGCCCACAGCCCACTCACCCCTCTCAGCGGCGGCTACCCAACAAGGACCACCCAGGAGCCCAGCTCTGAGACCCCACCGGCTGCCCCTGTCCCCAGACAAAGGTTTCCCGGCCGGCATTCCACAGCAGGCCGGTGAATCGGGTCCTCACCCACCACCACCACCACCACCACCACCAGCGGACCACGCCACCCCAGGGCAGGGAGCGTCACAGCCTCATCATATTCTAGTTACTAGTCACGTCAGTGAACGCCACTGAGCCCCCCTACGAACAACAGCAAACTCTCGCTCGCTTTAATGAGCTACGGTAATTGACAACAACGGGAACACTGTACATCACACCAACAAAACTCAGAAATGTTTTCCGTCTATATCACATTATGTTGTATAATTGAGCTTTTGCTGCCTGTGCCAGGAATAGGAAATGTTTTACATTCTGCTTAGCTGCCTGTATAACGAATGCAGTAAAACTGAACAGATACATGGGGGGAGCGGGAGGTGAGGAGAGGAGGAGGGCTGCACGAGGAGAATGGAGAGGTGAAGAAGGGGAAGGAGGAGCAGGAAGAGCGCGTGGCGGGGGAAGCGTAGAGGAGGAGGGGGAGGGGCTGGGAGGAGGAGGGGGAGTGGGTGGAGGGGGAGGGGACGCCTAGGGGAGGAGGAGGAGGAGCTGGGAGGAAGGAGGGGCTACCTCCCCCTTGCAGTTCTCTCCTCCTCCCACTTGGTGTCCTGCTGCCCTCTGGCCTCTCCCCGCCACCCCCCCATCCCCTGCCTCCCACCTACCCCAAATCTGTCCCATGTGCGTCACCCCCCTGTGTCAGGGAAAGTCACTCCGCTGAAGCCTGGAGGCTTCGCCCCACGTCCTGGTGCTCTGCCTGTCAAACCGACATTCGTCACACTGCCTGGGGCCCCTCCGCTCACTGCCTTAGGCGTCAGCCTTTCTGTCCTCCGGGACAGCAGCACGTTCTTAACCGCTCCCCTCCAACCTGGCCTCTTCTGTCCGCCTGTGCGTGAGCACCGCCACGCCTCCTAAGCGGACCGTCCAGGACGCCGGGCCATCTCCCGGAGACACCCTTGCGTGGGCCCCAGCCTGCGTGACCGGGCTCTGCCTGGTCTGTCGCCCACTTTTACTCATGTCCTCGGGTCCTGCCAACAGTCCCCAAGACTGACGACGCTCTCTCCTGTGTTTCACCTGGCCTCTGCCCAGAATGCCCTTCACCCCACCACTGGCTCCACGGACTCCTGACAACCTCTGCCCAGCCCGAGTGACCCGCCTCTGGTCTGTCCTCCCAAAGCCCTCACCTGCCGTGAGAAGCCCACGCTGGGCTCCACGTGGAGCATCGCGTGCCCTCTCACAAGCTGGGAGCATGGCCCCTGCCGGAGACAGAGACACCCGAGAGCTACTCTCCAGAGATGGCGATGCCCACGTGCACTCGCCCAGGAGCCTCAGGGCACGGGAGCCTCATCGCTGCCAGGAGCACAGCACGGCTCGTGCCGTGGAAGACAGAAGTCTGAGAACCACTGGCACGGCCAGGTGCATGCCCCGTGCTGGAGAAGAGCTCTGGAGCCTGGGGCTGGACGCCTGTCCACTCTGCACACGGAGCAGGCTGGTCCCAGGCGATGTGGCACCATGACTGCTTCACGGACACCAGTGCAAGACGGTTTCACACTTACGTACCATCTACTCTGAGACCCTCGTGTGTTTTAGAAAGTTATGAAGACTAGAAGCACGCACACGTGCGTGAGAACTAGTGTGCGTGAACAGAAGTGGCAACACACAGCTGAGGACGAAACAATGCTTCAGTAACTAACCCTACGTGGGGGAGAAAACAAACTAGATCTGTACGGCGGACCCCAGAGAGGAGGCGGCCTGAGACACCAACAGCAGGACCTGAAAACATGTAGAAAAGAAAGTGCGAAACAGCTGCAGGGCCCCTGGGCAGGGAGTGGGTGTGCAAAAAGACAAGGAAAGTCTGCAGCCAGACACGGCACGGGCAGGAGAGATGATGGACCCGAGAGTGCAGACACGCAGAACTTACACACACACATGCACGCACGCACACACGACCTTTACGTGCATGGATGGACGGACAGATGGACAGGTAGGCACACGGGTAGGTAAACAGGCAGATAAAGAGGTTACGAGTGAATAAAGGGGCTGGTACACAGCGCTTGAGAGACAGACGAGTAGACGGACGGGCGGGTAGAATGCATAGACGGATTAAGAGTAAACACACTGGGGACGCCTGGGTGGCTCAGTTGGTTAAGCAGCTGCCTTCAGCTCAGGTCATGATCCCAGCGTCCTGGGATCGAGTCCTACATCGGGCTCCTTGCTCGGGAGGGAGCCTGCTCCTCCCTCTGCCTCTGCCTGCCTCTCTGTCTGCCTGTGCTCGCTCGCTCTCTAACTAATAAATAAATAAAATCTTAAAAAAAAAGAGTAAACACACTGGTAGGTAAATAGTGCATAAATAAATGGGTGGGTGGGACAGACAGAAGTTTGAAATTAGCCTCGGGCAAATAACCTCCCACAGTGTCATCCCTAAAACAAAATCGTGCAAATACAAGGGACAACAGAACTACTCCCAGAGTCCAAGTTACTCAAGTCCGTGGACTGGAAAACCGTGAATCCCCAGGATCGCCGCCTAGCTGTGCCCGTATCTTAAGACCACGTGGGAAACTGTCAGTGAGTAAGGATGCCAGCTCCTTCAGAAATGTACTGGTAAGAGACGCCCAGAGGAAAGGACCCTTGTGTGGCACCCCTACCGCCTCCTGAACCCTTGACCTGCACACAATTCGTATTTCAAGCTCGTGGGTAACCGGACAGCAGGAGCCAGGGTCAGAGCAGCTCCCAGGTACAGATGTGGTCTGCTCCAGAGCGAGTTCACCCCTAGGGATGCAGGCTGCACAGGTGAGACCCGCACCACGGACCGCGACCAGACTGAAGGAGCACTGTGTCCCCGCACCACGCTGGGTCCTCCCCCGCGCAACTTTCCATCTCCAAACACAGGTGAGCAGTACTGCCGCTATCGCACCTTTCCGGACGGCAGCTCGGGAAGAGAAACGCCCCGTGATCCCAACCAGGACTGAAACCCCGCTGCGTGCTTTCTGCAGCCACCCTGTGTGTCTGGAGCAGTCACTAGACGAGACACCTGAGGCGGTCCCTCCAAGCACGTGCCTTCACTCGGGACACCCGCCAGGGCGCAGCCACACCAGAACCCTGCCCAGGGCTTCCAGGCACCAACCGACGCATGTTCACAGCCTCTGAAAGCTCGGGAAGGGTTTCACAGAGCATCTGCTCTGCCATCTACCACCTCCCCACATTTGCTCCCTTCACTTCCAAGAACATGAGACCGGCAAGGTCACATCACTATCATCACAAAACTATTACTCCATCGAAGAGTATGACCGAATCCCAAGCCATCCATAGTTTGACTCTGAAATACTAAGCTAAAGGCACTGTGCTTCCTTCCTCTTGACTTGGCTGCAACCTTAAACTTGGACTCCAGCAACACCTGCCCCTAAACCTCCAGCCCAGGGCCACCTGAGAGCATTGCTAGCTACGGACCAACCTCAAGAGCTGGACTGTACTAACCCCCACTCAGCCACGTTTTCCTTGAATACAAAAAAAGGAAGTCCACCAAAGTCATGATTCTCTAGACCTACACCGAGTGGGCCTCCATCTGAGAACAGACTGAACAGACGGGGGAGCCCGGCTGCGGCACGCAGGAGAGGCTTGAGAACTCAGGGGCAGCCCGCCCCACGCGCAATGGGCTGGGGGGTGGATGTTTCCCTGCAGGGATACCTGGGGGTGCCCGGCCGCATGCAGCCTGCCTCCCACCTTCTGCGCCAACAGCCCCCTGGGCAGCTCTCTGCTTCCTTCCAGCAAAACCCCAGCTCCGGGCGTTGTTCAGGACGGTCTCTCCGTTTACAAAGACGGGGCAGTGGCTTCAAGCCCTTCTGGAACGCAGCTGCACCTCACCGGGGACCACTACCCAGTCACGAGGCAAGGCCACTCTCACAAAAGCAACTCTGCCAGCATTCAGGCCCGCACAGAACACGAGCTCTGGAAAGCTCCCTTTCTTTCCAGGGCTTCACAAGAAATTCTAGAAAGCGAAGTCTTTTCTTCTCCCAGCAAACCCGCTACTTCCCTTTCGTGACTACAGTGTTATCTGTGTCCGACTGGAGCTGGCTCCGTGTTCCTGGGATTTTTGTTTCTGCCAAGCAGGGGGTGCCTCTATGAGCAGCCCCCGATAAAGACACTGGGTGCTGAGTGTCTGTGGAGCATCCCTGGTGGGCAACATCCCACACCTACTGTCCTAACTCGCTGCCGGGGACTCAGCGTGTCCGGGTCCCACTCTGGGACAGGACCCTTGCAAGCCCGTACCGCTAGGCCCTAGCCTCCGCCCTACGTCCCTCTTCCCTCTGTGGTTTCACCAAGGTCGTGGTGGCCACAGTTACGTGCTGAGTCTCGGAGTCCTGCAAGTGAACCACTGGAGGAGGGGGTGGCCTTGGGGACCCCTGACCATGCGTACCCCCTCTGTGCAACCAAACGCTAGTCAGCATCTCTCCCCTTCATTCCCTCAACCTCTCAAGGAATGCACCAACCCCTCCCATCCCCCAGCTTTCCTACAAATAGCACTGGATGGCTCAGAAGGTACCCGATTCCCCAGGACCCGAAATTTAATGTGTATTAGTACTCGATTACAAAGCAGACCTTCAAGCAGACCTTATGCTCTGGAAAACCCACCACCTGTGCCGAAGCCTCCCCACCCCGCGCATTCACTGCTCTCCCAGCTCCTCGGCAGCTCCTCTCTTGGCACAATGGCAGAGTAACTCGATTTAAGGTCATTCTACGTTTATCCAACAAAGTCCACAGGTCAGACTGCCCGGGTGAAGGTGAGATTATCCTTGTGGGCGGACACGTTTCTCATCACGAAAGTACACATCACGGCGGGCAAGGCGGGCAGCACATCACACCCCCGCCACAGTCCCTACTTTTCACTGAGCTTCAGGAAGAATCCCCAAACGTATAGATAGGGAAAAGTGTAGCGTGCAAGGTGGAACGCCCCAGGAGAAGTCCGTGGTGGCCACCAGGGGCGGAAAGTCTAGGGAAAGACATGCCCCGGAAGCGTGAAGCACACTCTGCACGGCCCGGCAGCCAGGGCCCTGTCCCGCACGGTGCCCGCCGCGTGCACACCCCGGGGCTGAGCTGAGGCCCCTACACGTCAGGAATCCAGGAGGGGCCCGAGGGGCGGCTGCCTCTGCTCTGCAATGTCTCAGATGGCCAGACGCTAAGGCGGCCGCTGACTGGCACCGGAACCACCTGGAAGCTTCCTCTCTGACTCGTCAGTAGGAACACCACGGTGTGGCCCCCCACGTGGGCTCCCCAGGAGGGCTGGTCTGGGATTCCTCGCAGCTGGTGGCCTGGGCCCGAGCACGGGTGTCCCTGAGAGAACGTGCCGGAGGCTGTGCGGTCTGTAACCCCAGACACAGAGCGTCATCCCTCCCACGGTCACACCGGCCCAGAGCCACGGCAAGGGAAAAGGGACACGGCCTCTCAATGACGGGAGCATCATAGCGACATGGCAGGGACGGCCTGCGGGGTGGGAGCCGCTGTGTGGTCATCTCTGGAAAACACAGCCCCGCAGGCTACCCGCTGGACACACAGCACATCCTTCCACGTGCAAAATGCACCTGCACGCCCCCAAGTCCCCGGGAGTGCCACCTCAGCCCAAGACCAGGGTGTCCTCGTCCCCCTTGTGCAGGGTACACGTGCAGGCCAGGCCTGGCCGGCCGGGAGGAACAAGTGGCAGGGGGCTCCTGGGGCTGCCCTCTCTGGGCCGCTCCACGTGCCACAGAAAGCAGCCCGCGCCTGCACAGGGTGCTTTCCCCAGCCTGCCTCCCCCCGTCAGGAGCCCGGGGGGCCAGGGCCCTTCGTTCCTGCGGCCTCCACTTCTTCCGTGTCTGCCCAAGCAGACACACCGTTTCTTACGGACTCTGGGGGCTCCGGGAGCACCCGCCGGACACACAACCGCGCCCACAGGCTCACGCCCTCTCTGCCCTCCCGCCAAGGACAGGCCGGGGGCCAGTGCCCACTGTCCCCCAGGAAGGCCGGTGCCGCAGCAGAGACCCCCGCGGCCGGCCTGGCCCCGTCGCCCGCCCGCAGCCCTCTCTTCATCCAAGGACCCTGGGACTGGAGGCGAGGCGGGGAATGAAGAGGGGGTTTCTGTCGGAGCCCAGCAAGCCCTGTCTCCTCACGCTGAAGAGGCTCTTCCCCTGCCCGCCTCCTCTCCAAGTCTGTCGCTGGCAGCAAGCGGAGGCCAGGCGGCACTTGGCATATTCTGCCCAGAAGCGCCCCGGCCTAGGTTACCGGGTTCAGGGAGGGCATGCGCGTGTCCCCCAGCTGCCAGCACAGCAGCAGGAGCACTGGGCTTGCCGCCCCCACAACAGGGACCCCTTCCCTCCAGCTTGCGATAACACGCTCCCTCCCTCACCTCCGGGTGTTGGCCGAGTTCAGCCTGTTGAGGGCCAAACCCGAGGGCACCGTGCATTACGTACTGTTCATCACGCCCGAGGAGGGGACACAGACACCGCGCGCTACCCTCCAAGCCCTACCAGCCTCCACAAGGCACTCGGGCTTTTGCCCTCCACCTCATCCCAAAACCTCATCCCAAAGCCAGTGGCACAGGCTCTAGGACTTTAATACGGCAACATCAGCTTCCAGCTTTCCAAATGTGTTCAACGAACTCTCCTGCTTAGTGGTATAAAACAATCTTTTTTCTTTTTTTTAATATTCTATTTATTTATTTGACTGAGAGAGAAAGAGAGAGAGCCACAAGCAGGGGGAGCAGCAGAGGGAGAGGGAGAAGCAGACCCCCACTGAGCAGGGAGCCCGACATGGGACTCAAACCCAGGACCCTGAGATCATGACCTCAGCTGAAGGCAGAGGCTTCACTGAATAAACCCCCCAGGCGCCCCTCAAACAACCATGTTATTATGTTCACCGACTCCGCAGGTTGAGAACGGAGGAAGGGTCCTGCGGGTGCTTCCGACCCCCACTCCACAGGCCTGGGGCCTTAGCCAGAAGCCTCAGTAGCTAGGGG
The DNA here is from genome assembly GCA_003697995.1 of Taxidea taxus jeffersonii. NCBI lineage: Eukaryota > Metazoa > Chordata > Mammalia > Carnivora > Mustelidae > Taxidea > Taxidea taxus. The sequence goes on along the minus strand of RCUC01124797.1, from coordinate 2,215 downwards.
TCGCGTTCCCTCTGGAGGCCTCTCCATGTGGCCACAGGCTTTCCTTGCAAGCAAGGTGACTGCTCCAGAAACCAGAACCCCAGCAGACCCAAGGGAAAGCCTTTTAGGACCTGGTCTCGGAGGTCCCATGGCTCCTGGTCATAGGGGCAGATTTAAGGGAAGGGAACAGAGACCCCACCTTTCAACAGGCAAAGTGTCAACGTCACTGGCTGCGTGGGGACAGCACAGTCTACCAGAAGCAGAGGCCAGACGTTTTTTTGTCTCTTGGCCCACCCGTCAGTCCGGCCCCTGTAGCAGGAGAGCTCAGGCCAAGCAGGCCTGCACACTGCACAGTCCCAGCTTCCACAAAGTCCTGCATGAAACGGCTTCTAAACCCAGGGCCAGGCGAGAAACACGATGAGCTCCTCCCAGCCGCTGACCGTCTCACGGAGCGACTGCTGCCGGCACAGCTCTTCCGGATCTCTCTCTGGCCACAGCGGCCTCCTCCACCGGTATCTCTCACACCACCGTCCTCTGCCGTTGGCCGGGGTGCAGACTCCAAACACAGAAGGAACTCGCTCGGTCAGCATGATCCCTAGGCTCAAAGTTTAAAAGGACCTCCGGAAACCGAGAGGAGCGACATGTGAAAGGACCACCCTTCGAGAAGGTGAGCAAACACTGTCCCGGCACTCGGAGACGTCCTGATATGAAGAGGTTACCGAGGGGCGCCCGGGGGGCTGAGTTGGTGAAGTGTCTGCCTTCGGCTCAGGTCATGGTCTCGGGGTCCTGGGACTGAGCCCCGCATCAGACTCCCTGCTCAGCGGGAGGCTGCTTCTCCCTCTGCTTCTGTCTCCCCACTCCCCACCCATGCTCTCCTTTGTTCTCTCTTGCTTGCTCACTTGCTCTCAAATAAAATCTTTAAAAAGAAAAACTAAAGGCTACTGGGATTCTCTTACCTAATAAACCGTGTAGCCTTACAGTGCTTGAATTCCTCTGTAGCCCCCAGTAAGAAACAGTGACCACGGGACACTACCATACCCCAGACAGCTCAATCCAGAAATCTGGACGCATTTTCTTCTGTCACTACCTGGGCCTTCCCACACCCCATCCCTTCTACTGACTAAGCTGTCAAAGGCTCTGATTTCTCCTTTCTAAATGCCTCCCTACCTGAGTCTCTTCGTCATGATTCCCATCTCTAAGCCTCGGGGTCCAAGGGCCATCCACGTCCAGGGCCCACTGCCCCCCAGCAAGCACCTGCCGATAGCGCCCACAAGCTCCGCTTCTCTCCACGCGGCCCGCTCACACTTGTCTTTAGAAAACACAGCTTCTGCCTGCCCACAATCCCCACTGCTCCCCACCACCTCTAGGAGACAGGGCCCGACTCCTCCTCCTGCTCCTGCACTAGCACCCGCGGTGCCCACGCCCAGCCACGTGGACCCCGCTGCTCTGTGCGGAAAGCCATGCCCCGGCTGCTCTGGAAATCAGGTCAGCAGCCTCCCTTCAGCGGGAATCCCTTCCCTGGGCTCCGCCTCCCGGGCCCCCGCCGGTGCCGCCCCTGCGCACAGCATCACCCAGCCCAGCGCTTCGCTCCCGCTGCAGAGCGCCCAGATGCGGACTGTGCTGCAGGGTCCGCGGCTCAGCCCCAGCAGCCTGACTGCCGAGTTTCTGCTGATGGGGCTGCCTGGTCCCAAGATCACAGAACTATGTCTTAACCTTCTTTCAAGCTCCCTCCAAAGTCAACTCGGAGAGGGCCAGACAAGTCAGCCATCGATAGGTATCTGCTGAGGGCGCGCCTGTGCCACGCGGCAGAAACCAGAGCTGTTCCTGCTGCTCTCGTGAGAGCCCCTCCCACGCGGCCAGGGACACCGAGGCCTCCGGGCCCAGGACAAGAGCAGCCGAGCTGCAGCTCCTCGCCCTCCTGCAGGAGCAAGCCACCCCGCGCCCCGACTCTGCAACCAGACCCTGCGCCCCGACCCCGGCCCCGTCCACCGGGCACGCGGCCACCCAGCTGGGTGCTGCAGGTCAGCTCGCACATCTCGCCTCAGAGAGTCCATTTAAACAGGAGAAGGCGGTTTCTGCGTGGAAACTGCGCGGGCTTTTCTCCAAAGGGCTTTCTCGACAAGAGTTCCTAAATACCAACAGCGTCATCGAGGATAAAGGCACAACGAGGATAAAGGGACAAAATTAAAAGGCACACGATCTAAGAAATGAGCTAAACAATATACGAGCTCCCCCC
>ML100383.1:14353-24866 GCA_003697995.1 Taxidea taxus jeffersonii | reverse complement strand
TGTTAATATTTATTGGTCATTAGATATGAAGGCACTCAATAGATATTTTTAAATAAATGAATAAGGGACTCTGAATATATATTTTGCAATCTCTATATTGCAGATGAAGAAACTAAAACTCATATGGAGACTTGGAAACAGGCACAGGGTCATCTGGCCAGTTGGAATAAATGCCTAACTTTTAGACATAAATCAGTTTGATTTCAAAACCAATATCTTACCAAACCAAGACATATAACATATAAGATGTATAACATATAGTAGGCTGGATTATATAGATTTAAATATCTGAATAGAAGGAATGGATTTACAAAAGCAACAAACTACTGGAAAATTTTGCTATGTATGTACAATACATAGCTACCTCATTCTGCATTAGAACTTTATTTAGAATAATGTAATCATTAATCCTATTTTCATTTAATCACAAAATCCCTTATAATCAGAAGATGGGGGTGAATTAGATAGCACTAACTAAAGAATGCAAAGTAAATGTATGTGAATTTTTACTTTTTGAAATTTTTGGTTGATCTGAAAAAAATTAATATTGCCAGTTATTTAAATTCATCACTGTAAATATAAAACTCATGTGAGAGGAAGATAACACTGTCTGATATAAAAGCTACTAAAATGAAAAGCATGAAATAGACTTTAAATGATTTTTATTATCTATATGGAGGAAATATATTATATAATATATATATTCATATGTATTTTAATTCTGAAAGAAAAAATATATCACTCTGTGAAGAATACAAGCAGAGTATTAATGACCAATGTTCTAAGGCAGTAAACAAAATGCACAGATACTTTTGTGGAAGATGAGGTTACCAAACTTATCCAAGCATCTCTGTGTCTGTTCCAGTTTTATTCCAAGACAGGATATCTTGATTAGATTATCTTATCCACCCTGACGTACCTCAAGATGCTGACAGGATATTAGTAAAGCCTTGTTTAGATACCATTCTTTAATATCTGAAGGAGATTTAAAAAAATCAGTATTAGGCTGCTTAATTCTACTCATATTATGAAATAAGCAATGTACAGTTTCCTAACATGCATTCATTAATTTAAAAAATATTTATTGAGTATCTGCTACGAGGTAGATAATATGCTAGACTTCATTGATGACACTGAGCCAAACCATTCATGTTCTTTGCATCTTGTTAGACATCGAATAACTTCATCCAGATTGTCTAATAAAAGACCATTGCTAAATAAACTTTTAAAAATCCATGCATACTATTCTCCAAAGTTGACTCTCTTAGTAAACCCTATTGTCTTTATCTACAGAATATATCCAGATCCCAACCACTTATCATCTCCATTCTTACTTGGTCCTCACTCCTATTTTCTAGCTGCAGAATTATTACAAAGGCTTCCTCACTTGCCTCCCTCTTTCTGCCCTCGCCTCCACCTCCCCTCTCATGTTTATTTTCAGCACAGTAGCTACAGTAAAACTTCAAAAATATATTAGATGATGTCACTTCTCTGTTAAATCTTCCACTGGCATAAATCTCACTCAGAATTCCTATTCTAAATTCTTGCCATTGCCTTCAATCTGGAATATTCCTGCCTCTGTATCCTTTCTGACCTCGTCTTCTACCAGTCCCCTCTGTACTCCCATATTCAGGAGCCACCTTGACTTCTTTGCTGTCTCCCAAACGTGCCAAACACAATCCTGTCTTAAATTAATTTAATACTGCTTTGTCTTCATTTCAGTCTGCAACAGGTTTTTCCCCACATATTCACTTCAGAGACCAAATCAATTGTCACTTTAGTGAGGTCTTCTCTTATCCCTTATATAGAAAGCCCTTTATTTCTACCCTTTATTTCTTGCCCGCTTTATTATTCTCCATATCACGTATCATTATTTTTTTAAAGATTTTATTTATTTATTTGATAGACAGAAATCACAAGTAGGCAGAGAGGCAGAGAGAAAGGAGGAAGCAGGCTGTCCGCAGAGCAGAGAGCCCGATGCGGGGCTCGATCCCACGACCCTGGGATCATGACCTGAGCCGAAGGCAGCAGCTTAAACCACTGAGCCACCCAGGTGCCCCTCATGTATCATTATTGAACATCATTTGTTCCCTGTACATTTCCACTAGGAGAACCAGCATCACCATTAAGAGAAGATTTCTTCTATCACTACTTTAACTATCATATTTCACCATCTTTTACCGTTTCACCTCCAGGAAAAAAAATATATAACTTTCATGTTAGTACTTTTGAAACTATTCTTAAAGGTTCCAGTATTTTTACTTGTTATTTATATATTTTTGGTGTTGTGAGTTATGGGAATTTTTAGAAGATTGATTAGTTTTAGGACATGCCTATTAGGATTTTTTGCCCCGGTTTATCTATTGAAATTTTAAGTTCAGAAATTGTCTTATTTCTTTACATTGTTTTTGTATACTGTGTTTCTTTCTTTGAGCGTTTTTAAGATTATTCATGAATGTTTTATTTCTTTTTTTTAATGAATGTTTCCTAGTGCCTTAGTAGAAGCTAACAATTTTAATATTTGGGTTTATTTGCTTCCCTGTATCCACAAACCCTTGTAAATGGGCATACTTACCTTTTTTTAAATTATTAGTTTCAGAGGTAGAATTTAGTGATTCATGAGCTGCATGTAACAACCACTGCTTATTACATCAAGTGCTCTCCTTAATCCTGGTCACACAATTATCCCTTCCTCCACCAACTTCCCTCCAGGAACCTTCAGTTTGTTTCCTAGAGTTCAGAGTCTCTTATGTTTTATATCCTTAATTAGCATACTTATTTTATCTTCATGGCTATTGTTTCCCAGGTAAGTAAGTTGTCATGTAGTGACCACTGGCAGAAAGTGACAAATTAGTTGCAGGTCATGAACTTCTCCAGTGGACTACTGGCTGACCTGGTGAGAATGGGTGGCTTCTCTGCCTCCAGGTTTCTTCATGTAGAAGGATGGTGTGGTCCTGCAAAACACAGTGAGGCATTTAAGCTCACCTGGATTGGTCCTCTCCAGTATTTCCATTATCAATCCAATCAGGTGCAGAGAGACCTACAGCTGAGTACCTACTCGACTTTAAAGTTCCAGCACTCCCTTCACAACATCAAAGCAATGATCTGACACCTACAATAGCTGAGTATTTTTGTGGACTTTCCCCCAGATTCTATTGGAAAGTTGGGAGCCCTTGAATTATCCAAGCATCCCAGACAATTTTCTTCTGGGACATTACGGCCTGTAATGCACTAAGATTTCCCCCATCCACCATCTGGTTTATTTTATTTTTTGAGTACTTTTTATAAGGACTTAGAAGTTAGGAGAAATAAGCATATGTGTTTTCAACATTTTCACAGAATCATGCTTTTGGGTATCTATTTCCTTTACATACTATAAAACCACCTAAGAGCCAGTATATGGCAAACTAGAAAAGAATGGGTTATTGAATTTAGGGAGGCATACATAAAACAATGTTGTGATGATGATGATGATGATAAAAACACCTATTGACAAAAGGTCAAGAAAAGATACAGACATAAAAATACAAACAGATCCTGTAATAACATTCACTCATTCATTCGTTTCCTTGTTCAATAAATGTTTATTTGCATACATAAAATTTGAGGCACTTTTCTACCAGAGATAGAAAGATGAATAAGACAAAATTCTTCCATAAAGGACTCTCAGTCTCAAAGTTTTGATAGCATTTATTGTAGCAGTTGTGTAGTAATAGCAGTCAACATTTCCCTAAAACACTCAATTTTTTTCTGTTATGTGTGTGTCTTCTTATTTGCATGCATTATCTCATTCAATGTTAAAATTTTTCTATAAGGTAGGACTATTATTACCCTCATTTTACAACTTGGAAAACAAAGGCATTGCAACACTAAGCGGCAAGATCACGCAACTAGTACATGTAGGTGCTAGAATTCAAATTCAAGTAGTCTACCTCCAGAATCACCTTATTAGTTACTATAATGGATAGTATACATAGTTTATAAATGCATTCAGTAAAAAATTATAATCAAAAAGACTTGGAAAACCATTTAGGCAACACAGACAAAGTAGGTAGGGAAGATCTCTGTTGTGAGATAGACACCTGTGAGAGCCCTCAGTAATTCCTGTCATGACCAACACAATGTTAATCCCACTGAGTTAGCTGAGAAGGTTTGTATTGGAAGGGGCACACTCTGAGAAAAAAAAAAAAACCTGACAGAAAAATTATCTTATTGGGGGAACACAATAAAATAGAGAAGATGTAGTATAGAAAATCTTACAGTTTTAGATAGATGGTTGACTTTGAATCCTCAAACATATGGGCAATTAACTTTTTAGAATTCCTTTACATTATGAGGATTAATATATACCCCACTTACAAAATACTTTTTGGAACTGGAGGAAATACAAAGTAGCTTTAGTGAAAAGGAGAAAAAAATTCTATCAGGTTAAATAAGAAAAGCCATTGAGAATCCTCAACAAACAGACTAATACAACTTATTTCCATTTTAGTGAAAAAAAAAAAGAAAAGAGAATTATTATTTTAGTTAATCATTTGGACACTTAGGCAAACATATGTGTAATGATCTAACAAGTCTTAGCTATGAATAATAGTTTAGTGTTCTATTATTGCAAAAAATATACAGTTTGCTAACTTTCCTAATATGAACTATGTTTCACATCTATTCAATATAACATGTGGCAAATAAATTGTCAAACCAAATGAACCCAATAAACCATCTCTATCATAAATTAAGTTTGTAGAAAATAAAGATTAATCTTCATGCATATATAATATATTAACTGACAGAAACTGTAAGAAAATTAAGCTTCATTTTGGGTGGGTTGTGAAAGGACAGAATAAGACTCTCAGGCCCTTCCATTTTAAATTTTTCATAGTTTTGTTCTGAACTGTTTTAATACCTTAATTTTCTTGGATGGCAAAGCTAAGCTACTTTAACTTGAGTGTCCATAGTCACTCACTCTTATTCCACACCTATGTAGATTTCTGTATAATTGTTACATAGACATTTACATTACTCACAGAAAAAAATGGTTTTACTTTTTTCTTTCTATACTTTTGTGGAATTTGCTTTGCTTTAGTACACAGACTAAGATTTTCAATATAATGTGAATAAAAGTGGTAAGATTAGACAACCTATATTTTTCCCAATCTTACTATTTCACAAGCATTATATTAGGTATATTTTTTAGTGGGTGCTCTTTATTGGATGAAGAAAATTCTCACCTACTGCAAGTCTGCTAATATTTTTAAATTGTGAATGAATAGCCAATGCTTTTCTACATCTACTGAACTTTATACACACACATTTAATCTATTAATATAGTGAATTATATGGATTGATTATTTAACATTGAGTCAGTCTTGTATTATTGTACTTTTTTAACACATTGCTGAATTTGTTTTGCTAATTTTCAACAATGATTTTTTCAAGAGTAATATTGGTGTATAATATCTTTTTCATTTTTCTTTTTTTTTTGTTACTTTATTTTTCTTTTCCTGACTTCTTTCTTCTCATTGAATACATATTTAAAATTTTTCCATTATTCCTGCTTTGTCAGCTTTTTTTTTTCTTTTGGTCATGATTTTAGTATCACTTATTTACAGGTTAGCATAGACATTGCAAAATGCAACCTTAACTTGAAGAGCCTATTTTAGGGGTGCCTGGGTGGCTCAGTCAGTTAAGCATCTGCTTTCAGCTCAGGTCATGATCCCATGGTCCTACGATCAGATCCTGGGATGGAGTCTCAGTGGGGAGTCTGCTTCTCCCTCTCCCTCTCATGCTCACTCTCTCTCTCTCTCTCCAATAAATAAGTAAAACCTTTAAAAAAAAAGAAGAGTCTACTTTATGTTAACATTTTTTATTACCTCCCATAATATGTCTGTCTCTTGCATTGCCTTTTGTGAGAGAAATTGCTTCTATGACACATCTTCAATTATGTCTGACAGCTCTGTTTATATCCTTGATTTTCTCATTCTTTTTTCTCTCAGTTTCATTCTGGATATTTTCTGAGCATTAGAAATCTAAATATTTCTTCAACTATATCCACACTAATGTTAAAACAATACAAATACATTCTTTATTTCATATATTTATTTCTGTAGATTAAAAATGGCCACAGATTGTTTTTCTAGATTCTAACTTTCAATTGAAATACTCTACTGATCAATCCAACTTATCCACATACGGTTCTATTTCCCTTCACATATTAAATCTAGTTAAGTTCTTGTGCTAATCACAATGTCAGGATGACCTCTGGTTTTACTCCTAACAGCTGCTTCAAGTTGTCTTTATAGGTAAAACTTTCCTGATTCTCACCATACCTAGCAATTTTTCATCTATGAAGTATACTGAGGTTGATATAATGTAGAATTTCTGGGTGGTATTTTCCTCTAAAACGTGGTGAATTATATTCTATCTGCAATTTTATTACTTGCTGATCCTGATGACCCTATCGATTGAAACATGGTTTTTGATTGATTAGGGTAGGTCTATTTGTTTTTGTCTTTCTGGTCCTTTCTCCTGTGCTTTATTAGGTAGGGTGTGTAGGACACATATTTTCTGGGATCCCACCTCAATGGTGAATGTATGCATGAGGATCCCTCCACAATGGCTGGACCTGAACATCAACATTTCTCCAACACTTATGACCTATAAACTACCTGATCAGCACTCAGGTACCCTTTAACTACATTCCCTTTCTGTCTGTGTCTCAGGCTCTTTCCTTTCTCTCACCTCCCATAGTCTCAATCTTTGCATAAATAGTCTAGGAGTTGGCCAAAGATATATTAGAAATATTTCACAGGGTTTTAGAACTTCTGTTCTGTAAATACTTTCAGCTTGTATGGTGCAAATACTTTCTTCTGGTGCCCTGTTCCCTCCCCCATTTTTTCCTGCCTTAGTAGTATTGAAGTGAATCAGTTATTGAAGCACTACAGGTCAGAAAATACCCTCAGGCAAGTGGCTATTATAAATATGGCCTTCCTTCCCTCAAGAATCATAGCTTGGTATTGGTTACTGTGTAGTGCCTACAGACAGTTATTTATTTATAGCTTTTTACATCTTTTTATTTTGTTCAGCTTATTTTTAGGTACTTAGGGGTGGAGTGTAAGTTTGTCATGGCTGGAACCAGAAGAACCATAGACATTTCTTTACCCTAAAATATTTATTGCAAGAATGAATTAGTTTCTAGGAATCCAGTTATGTGCAAAATAACAGTTTCTTCTTTCAAAGACTTTATGTTTTCATAGAAGTTGCAGACAACTGGAGAGATATAGACTTCTGTGTCTGGCGAGGATTGTGAAAGTTCATAAAGCACTCCAGAAATTGACTAAAAAAAATCGTTAAAACTCTTTATGTATCTTATATTTCCTTTTCCACAATTCTCCACAGAATTGTTCTAGCAACAGGATATAGTTAAGATATACAGATCTAAATTTCTGGCATACATTATCAATCTCTGAAGTTGATCATTAAAATATTGATGAAAACTTCAAATACAACATTCTTTATTAAAAATATGACATATGTTTTAATGTGTTTTGTGCCTTTATTTAGATACATATTTTGAGATTTATGGCCATAGAATGACACAGTTCTTTTGGAAGAGAATGGTAGAGGGAAGGAACTTGTCAAGGTATCTCAGTCTGCATAAATATTTAATATGAAACAAACATATTACATATTTATATGTGGATAAATACTAAATAATAGAAATTTTTTCTATAAGCAACTAAAGTTAGTATTTCTTTCCATATCAAGGAGTTAGTATTTTCTAAAACCTTCCATTATATCTGCACTTGTTTTAGTCAGTTAATACAGGTTGAATCAGACAGTATAGGGTATTTGTTATAAACAAACAGCTTTTAAATACCTTTTAATGGAGTTGTATTTAATATCCTAGGATTTGGTTAGTAATATAAGAGTCTTTTCTTTACCAATTATATTTTCCATTTAAAGTTTGAATAAATTGCTCACAAATTAACAGAATTATAGTTATGTCCATGTTCTTCATTGTGTGGTTTTAGTATCCCAAATTATTTTGAATAAATTTTATTAATGTTTCTGGTGTTTTTCTGAGGGAAAAGGCTTACTGCAGATCAACAATTTCTGAAAGTATGCAAAAACTTTAAAAAAAACAAGAACACTTCAGTTAATTTAACATGTATATGGTTTTACTGTGGATGTATTGATTTGGTTATTGCTTCTGAGGCTTTTACCATGTATCTTAGAGTACTTAGAAAGCCTTCTGACTTATAGAAAACATATGACCTATGGGACACTTGGGTGGCTCAGTCAGTTAAGTGTTCTACTCTTGATTTCAAGTCAGGTCAGGATCTCAGGGTTGTGGGATGAGCCCTGCCTTGGGCCCCAGGCTTAGCAGGGAGTCTGCTTGAGATTCTCTCCCTGTCCCTCTGCACATCCCCCCCCCCCACACTTGCACACCCTCACACTCTTGTTCTGTGTATCTCTCTCTGTAAAATAAATAAATAAATCTTTAAAAAAAAAACAAAGAAAACATATGACCTGTGATATAAGACTGAGGCCATCATTAAAACATATAAATAAGGGCCTTTCCATTTTCTGTACCTACCTGAAAGATAACTATGGGAAGCAAAATACCAGTGAGGGTTTCTCAGCCTCTGCACTGTTGACAATTTGGGTGTGACAGTTACTTACCATGATGGACTATTCTAAGCTTTGTTGAATGTTTAGCAACACCCCTGACTTCTACATGACAACAGTTTATTTCCACCCAGGCATGACAACCAAAATTGTATTCAGTCATTGCTAGATATGAGGTGGCTACAAAATTGCCTTTAGTTAGGAACCACCCTGCTAAAGGAAATAACTTACTTCCCACTAGAGAACACAGTGGGGAATATATGTCCATAGCAGCAGAACGTAGAGCAGAAATGACATAGAGTAATGACAGGAACAGAACAAAACAAAACTAATGAATGTAATGTTTGTTGTGTGCTACACATTGCTATAAGACTTTTGCTTATATGAAGTTATGTAGCATTCTCTACATGGTTACTAGTTAGGTATTAGTCTCTGCATTTTACAGATGAAGAAACCGAGGAATAAAAATTTAATTGCCCAAGGCCAAATGACTAGTAAGTAGCTTTACTTCTAAGAAGCATATTTTCAGCATAAGCCCTTTTTTGTTTGTTCTTAAATGCACTTTTACTTAGAATAGTTTTATTTTAGTTTAGTTTAGTTTTTATAGATTTTATTTATTTGTCAGAGAGAGAGAGAGAGAGTACACAAGGGGAGTGGCAAGCAGGGCAGGCCTAGGGAGAAGCAGGCTCCCTGCTGAGCAAGGAGACGGGGACTTGATCCCAGGACCCTGGGATCATGACCTGAGCAGAAGGCAGACACTTAACCAACTGAACCACCCATGTGTCCCTACAATAGTCTTAGATATAAAGGAAAGTTGCAATGATAGAGCAATGAGTTCTCACATATCTTATACCCAGTTTTTCCTATTGTTTCTCCTATTTTACATTAGTACAGTACATTTGTCCAAGTAAATATGGGTACATTGTGATGAACAATATTGCATATATTATTCAAATTTCCTTAGTTTTTATCTAATGTCCTCTTTCTCTTCCAGAATCTCAGCCAGGATACCACATTGCATTTAGTCATCATATCTTCTTATTTTAGGCTTCTATAGATTGTGACAGTTTCTCAGTTTTGAGGCATACTTGTTAGGTATTTTGTAGAATATCTGTTAACTGGGTTTGATTTTTTTTTTCATGAGTATATTGGGCTCATGGACTTTGGAGATGAAAAGCATAGAGATAAACTGACTTCTCATCACATTCTATCAAGAGTACATGTTATCTTTGTGAATGGCTGCTGCTGATGCTAACCTTTCTCACCTGGCTGAAATAGTTTGTTAGATTTCTCTAAAGTATCTGGTTATTTAAGTTACTCTTTTTTTTTTTTAAAGATTTTATTTATTTATTTGACAGACAGAGATCACAAGTAGGCAGAGAGACAGGCAGAGAGAGAGGGGGAAGCAGGCTCCCTGCTGAGCAGAGAGCCCGATGCGGGACTCGATCCCAGGATCCTGAGATCATGACCTGAACCGAAGACAGAGGCTTAACCTACTGAGCCACCCAGGTGCCCTAAGTTACTCTTTCTTAAGTGTAAAATTACATTTTATCCCCCTTCTTTTTATTCAGTACCTTTGGAAAGAGCAACCGCAACCTAAAATTAAAGGGAAAGAAACTATGCTCCATCATAAATTTATGTATGTAAATTGTGTTTTATATATTTATATATTATATAATGTGATATAATATATATATTATATAATATATAATATGTTATATAATTATATATAATATATGATATAATATATATTATATATTATATCATATGTTATATTATATATGACATGTGATATAATATATATTATATATTATATAATATATTATATAATATATAATAATATATAATATATAATATGTTATATAATATATATTATAAATTTTTA
>ML100383.1:0-14253 GCA_003697995.1 Taxidea taxus jeffersonii | reverse complement strand
CATGTGAAATTTGTTTAAGTTTTTTCATTCTTTTTTTTTTTTTAGATATTTATTTATTAGAGAGAGAGAGAGAGCACGAGAGAGAGAGAGAGCACGAGCTCAGGCAGACAGAGTGGCAGGCAGAGGCAGAGGGAGAAGCAGGCTCCCTGCTGAGCAAGGATCCCGATGCGGGACTCGATCCCAGGATCCTGGGATCATGACCTGAGCCGAAGGCAGCCGCTTAACCAACTGAGCCACCCAGGCGTCCCTTCATTCATCTTTTTATATCAGCATGGACTTACGGCTATTTGTTCTACACTTTGGGTTATAACCCAGTACTACTTTATTTTTACTCACATTTTCCCAGCTTTGGTCATTGAGAATTCTTTCTGCTGGCTCCTTTATCCCTTTTCCCTTTGACATACTCTTAACAGTGTGTGTGTGTGTTTAGCATTTCCTTAATTTCTGGGATAATAGGATATTTAATGTTCATCTAGTATATTCCCTGCCACAGCCCTAGAATCAACCGTTTCTTAGTCAGTTTCACTGGAGAATGGTATCAGAAAGCAAGATCTAGGTATGGGATATATCTTTGCTTATGGGCTCTCTCAGCTAACAGAACAAGTGAATACATGTGTGTACACTAACACAGGTATATACATATATCTACAAATATTTCTATATGTACCCATCTGTATTTATATTAAGCTTAACAATAGTTCATATTAATATCTCAAATCTAGTTCGTTACCTCATGAAGAATTCAAGCTTTCTCTCCTTTATTATCTGTAACCTCCAACCCAATTCCCACTATCCTCCATCCATTTACTTCATTGCTTCATACCATTATAGATGTATAGATGTATAGCAGTATCAGAATTTTAGTGTGTACTCCTGAGGAAAACTGTTTATTAACCAGAGTATAATTCTTATTTAAAGTCCCTTTGGTCTTTGGCCATATAGTTTCTACTCATTTTCAAAATTACTTAAATAAGCAACTTTTCCTTCACTATCTACAGTAAGTTTATTTTGTATATTTGGAGTATAGTTGGATTCTATTTTTTTTTTTAAGATTTTATTTATTTATTTGACAGAGAGCTAGAGGGAGCCAGATAGTACAAGCAGGGGGAGTGGCAGAGGGAGAAGGCTCCTCAGCAGAGACCTTGACGTCAGCTCTGGCTCAATCCCAGGATCATGACCTGAGCCAAAGGCAGAGGGTCAACTGACTAAGCCACCCACGCGGCCCAAGTAGATTCTTTTGCTACAGTCTGCATTTCATCCTGGGATCCTGGTTGCCTCAGTGATTTTTTAAAGTTTGCATACATTAAATTCACTCTGTATGATGTAACATTCTATGCATTTTAATAAATCATCATGCATTTATCAAAATGACATATCCACCATTACAGTATAATATACAATACCTTCATCACCCTTAACATATACCCTGTCCTTTACCAATTCAAACCTTCTCTCTCCCCAGATCTCTAGCAACCACTGATCTATTTACCATGTTTATAGTTTTACTTTTCCCAGAATCTTATATAAATGAAATACAATATATAGCACTTTCAGCATAGCTTCTTTCACTAAGAATTATTCCTTTAAGGTCAATCCTGATGTTTGTGTGATTTCTTAGTTCATTTCTTTTCATAGTTGAATAGTACCTCATTGTATGGATATGTTCATCAATTTATCCAAATTCACCTAAACTCTGAGACTTCCATCAGGGAGTTTTATAATTTGCATTTTATAATTAAGTCTATAATCCATTTTGAGTTAATTTTGTATAAAAATAAAAGCCCTAAGTTTATTTTCCTGCATATAGACATCTAATAATTTCATTATTTCAATAATTTATCGAAAAGACTATGTTTTCCCTATTGAAGTGTCTGTATCTTTTTTGAAATAAGTTGACTATATTTGTGTGAGTCTCTTTCTGGGCCATCTATATTTTCCATTGCTTTATGTTTTTATTCTTCACCAATATCATTCTCTTTTGAATAAGGAAGTTTTATAGAAAGAAGGGATATTGGATAATGCTGGTTTTCTAGCTCTGTTCTTTTCCAGTATAGTATGGGCTATTCTACATTCTTTGTGTTTCTAGATAAAGTTTTGAATCAGTGTTTTGATATCTAAAAAAAACCTAACAGGAGTTTTATTTGGAATTGTGTTATATCTTTGTATCTATTAATTAAATTGGGAAGGATTGACATTTTAAAAATGCTGAATCTATGAGCACAACCTTCAATTATTTATATCTTTGATTTTTTTCTCTCAGTGTTTCATAGCTTTCATATAAAGGTACTGTATATTTGTAAGATTTATCCCTAAATACTTCATTGTATAGAAGCTATAGTAAATGATATGTTTTAATTTTTTTAATTCCGATTGATCGTGGCTGCTATATATGAAAGTAATGGACTTTGCACATTAACCCTAGAACCTGTAACCTTGCTATTTGTTTATTAATTCAAGTGGGCAGTTTTTATTTTTGTAAATTCTTTAGAGTGTTTTACATAATGGTCATGGCATTTGAATAAGGATAATATTCCTATGAAGCATAGTCTGTCAGCTAAATAGCAGATATCTAAATCTCTGGTTGGCTAAAGTTGAAGGCCATGGGAGGCTAATAGTTTCAGACATTGTACTTCAGTCTTATTAGGTGAGGTTTAAAGTGTAAAAGCTGCTTATTTTGAGCTTTAAGCTTTGAGGAGAAATCAATTTGTCTTAAAGCTCTAGTGTGCACTTGAATCAACATAAAGAATTACAGGTAAAATGCCACATGAGTGAACAAAAAAACATGGCTCCTTTTTCAGTTCTGCTATCCAAAGTACAGGGCATTCTGTCTCACAAATTTTAGTCTTTCTAGGAAAAGTGGTGGACAGTCCAAATGTAACTTCTATAAATAAGTGTGTTAGATATTGAGTGAAGTCAAAATATAGGAAAAAAATCTAAGAATTGCTAAGAACTAATATGAAGTGTCACGTAAATTTTAAGTGTCATCTTTATTGTTACTTGGAAAGAAAAAGTTACTATTAAAAAATGTTCTTCAAAATTTGACCAAATAAATACCAGAGCTGAGCTAGCAGACAGAAATGAAATGAAATCTGATGTGTAACTAATTACTCTTTTCTAATATAAGTAACTTAGCCAACTGGCAGGTCATAAATAAAATTAGTCTAGCAAAGAAACAAGGTAACCAGAGGAAAACAAGGGCCAGTATCAGCCTTTGGGAATAAACATATTTAGGAACCAGAGAATAATTAACATATTATAAACTATTCTTCAGATCAAGGTTTTAAATAAAAATACTTTTAAAAAATTATATTTTTATTCCTTTTATTTTTAAAATTAGAGTGCTTGGTAAAGTCAAATGACAAAAAGTATTGTTTCTCTTCTATTTTTACTTCAGTAGCAATACAATTGATAACCGAGATCAAAATGACTTCAACACAAATTTTATATGCAAAAAACTTTTCATGGCTGTTGGGTCCTGTAGCCAGATAAAGGATGTGAATATGTTAGTTATGTTGGATAGAGAAACTATAGAGACTGAAGAGAGTGATTAAAAGATTTCTCTGAAAAGGTGTTGCTGAGCTGTGTCTTTACTCCTTGAATAGGTAAAGGTGAGTGTGAGTGGGTGTACTGTGTGAGCCTTGTGATCGGGGTGCCTATGTGACACATTAGAAAAATATGAAATATGATTTCCATAGTTGGAATATTGAGAAGACTGTCAAGAAAGAAAACCAATGTTTTCTATGGCCACAGTATAGAGGTAACTACACTGTGATTAGCCTTTGAAATAAGATTTAAGATTGATGAGTAGGTTGGATCAAATATTTTAATTTCTGGAGTGCGATTGTATTTGCAACCAGTTGAAAATACACATGTTCATTACCTAAAAGACAATAGAGAAGTCATAAGCATCTTGGAGTTTTCATCCAATTGCAGGTGAAAATTGCTCAATAAGAATAACTTTTTAAAATGTCTTGTTCAGGGCACCTGGGTGGCTCAGTGGGTTAAAGCCTCTGCCTTCGGCTCGGGTCATGATCCCAGAGTCCTGGATTGAGCCCCACATTGAGCTCTCTGCTCTGTGGACAGCCTGCTTCCTCCTCTCTCTCTGCCTGCCTCTCTGCCTACTTGTGATTTCTGTCTGTCAAATAAATAAATAAAATCTTAAAAAAAAAACTTAAAAAAATAAAATAAAATGTCTTGTTCACGTTCCTTTTCTTTTTTTTTTTTTAAGATTTTATTTATTTGACAGAGAGAGAAAGATAAGAGTACAAGCAGGTGGAGTGGCAGAGGTAGAGGGAGAAGCAGGCTCCCTGCTGAGCATGGAGCCTGATGCCAGGGCTAGCTCCCAGTACCCTGGGATTATAACCTGAGCTGAAGGCAGATACTTCACAGACAGAGCCACCCAGGCGCCCTTGTTTTCTTATTTATTTTTTTAAGTTTATTTAAATTCCAGTGTAGTTAGTATACAGTATTATATTAGTTTTGGGTGTACAATATAGGTATTCAGCAATTCCATATACTACTAAGTGCTCATGAAGATAAGTGTATTCTTAATTCTCTTCACCTATTTCACCCATCCCCCCAACCACCTCTCCACTGATAACCATCTGTTTGTTCTGTATTTGCAAATGACATGTCCAATAAAGGGTTAGTATCCAAAATATATAAAGAACTAGTATGACTCAAACCCAAAACAAACAAATGATCCAATTGAAAAATGGACAGAAGAAATGAATAGATATTTCTCCAAAGACAACATACAGATCATCCGTAAGAATGACTTGTAAAGGGCAGTGGGTGACAAAATTAGTTTAAAAAATAAATGTATGAGATCTTTCTTTCTTTCTTTCTTTCTTCTATCATTCCTTCCTTTCTTCCCTTGTTTTGCATCCCTGTTCAACATAAAGTTATAAATATTTGTTGGAAGCATGTATACAAATTTCATAATTTAAGTCAATTAAATAAAAATCAAGTTTTATTTTTCAATTGACATCATAATTTTGAGGATGTCTTGCTACTTTGCATGATTTAGCTCTAAGGTTATGATCACCTTTACCCAAAATTGTGTTATTAAGATATGATACAGGAATTTATTTATTCACCTACTAGAAGCAATAAGAAGCAGTGATGGGGGCACCTGGGTGGCTCAGTGGGTTAAGCCTCTACCTTCAGATCAGGTCATGGTCTTAGGGCCCTGGGATCGAGGCCCGCATTGGGCTCTGTGCTCACCGGGGGGCCTGCTTCTCTCTCTCTCTGCCTGCCTCTCTGCCTACTTGCGATCTCTCACTCTGTGTGTCATATATATATATATATATAATATATATATATATAATATATATATATATATAAAGAAGCAGTGATGGAAATAGATTCTCCTCACACACATGAAAAAAAATTGATTAACATTGGAACTATATCCTCATCTTAGAGTCTATAGTAGCCTAGGAATGATAAACACAATCACTCATATTGTAGACACTAAGAATATCACAAATGCTCCAAAGACTGAGAATCCCTTTATAATTCGAGAAAGATAAAATGGTGGTGATTCAGGAGGACTGACATAATAAAAGAGAGAACAAAAAGAATGAAATGGTCCATTCATTAATAACTCATTCTAAAGAAGGATAAAATAACAGCAGGACAATGTTAAAATAAAAGCCCTTCTGTTGAGATCAATATTTTTTAAAATTTATTTATTTATTTATTTGTGTGTGAGAGAGAGAGACAGAGAGAGAATGGAGGGCAGGGGCAGAGAAAGACGGAGAGAGAATCTCAAGCAGACCTCCCACTGAGCAAGGAGCCTGATCCCATGACCCTAATATCATAACCTGAGATGAAATCAACAGTTGGATACCTAACCGACTGAGTCATCCATTTGTCCCTAATTTTTTAAAAATATCTGTATGAGAACTGGAAAGAAGAAAATAATGAAAGATAAATGGAAAACAGTGGCATGGTACTTATAATATATTTTCAGGAACATAAATAAAACCAAACAATACAGGAAAACCCCTATTTTGTTTACATCTGTTTTGATTGCAGTAACTGAAGTCAGCTGGACTTGGCTCTAGAAAAAAAGGGAAAAGGTTAATTACAAGACTACATAATTATTTCATCCCAGGCCAGTAATGTGGCCAAATTCACAGAGAATGGCACTGGGAACTTAAATGACAAGAGGATTTTTTTTCGCTTCCCCTAATCCTTGTTTTTTCATTGCATGTCCTTCAGTCTCTGTTCTTATATCCACCAGCTTTCTCTGTTTCTCAGTCTTCAAGATAAAGTAAAAAGTATGGCCACCGTGAGCTTTCAATTTTACATATTATAGGTATAGCTGCATAGTGAGAGATGAAATTTTCTCTTCAAACCAATTCCAGGTTCTCAGAGAAGGGATTCTGATTAGGCCACTGGTGTTGGCTATACAAAATTTGACCAAGCAACTGTAGATGAATGAATATGATTATGATGACTGAAAGCATGGTGATTGTGAATCCCAGTGTGAACTTGGTGTCCACAAGAGGTGGAGAAGACATTAGGGAAGGGGAGATGTGACCTGCGGAGACTACCCAATAGCGCCACAACCAGTTGAGAAAACATTTTTGTCATACATATATTCAGTCACCTTATAAGGAAAAGTTAACCCTCTCTGACTCCTCTGACTCTTCTCACCATATGTTTTCTGAGAGGGCTGCCTTATCTTGCTGATTACTGTTCATTGAATTTTACTTGAGATCCTGACCCAAAGGCTGCAGTCCACCTAATCAGGAATGATGTTAATTAGCTATGCCAAGTTAATTCTTCTGTCCAAGATCTCTCTTTTGTGTGTGTGTGTGTGTGTGTGTGTGCCCAAAAGAGATGATAGCAGTAAAAATAAGCAGTGACAATAACTTTTTTTAAAAAACTCGCACGACAACTTCATAAGAATGGAGTGGATGAGATCTGCAGTAATAACATTTCTTGTGAGCTGACAATGGGACATGGCCACCCAGAAAATGAATGCAAATTTAGAATACATCATTTGATACAAACCCAGCATAGTTTTCAGTAGATAAAACATGATGCCATTGAATGTGCCACACGTCAGAAGACATTGGAGCATAGTGTTAAGTTCTGAGCACAATGTTATAAAAGGGATCTTAATAAATGGAAACATGATTAGAATGATTCTATTTGAATAATAAAAGCTTCTAAAAATGTGCCATTTGAGGCATTTTGAAAGGAATTTAGGAAGGTTAGCCTGGAATAAAATGTTTGACAGGGATTGGAGAATATACTCACTGTCTTTATAAACTTAAAGACCTATCAGGTGGAAGAGAAATAAATATTATTTTGAGTAACTATGTAAGGCAGAACCAAGAACAATATATATATAAAAGGAAATAATTCTACTTTCAGTGTTCTATGATAATGTGTAATAGGGGCTTTTTAACAAAGTAGTGGGCCACTTTAAATCGTCATCTCTCTCTATGTGGAGGCAAAATGACCATCATTATTAATGTTGTACGAGACTGATATGTTTTAAAGTACCTTCTGATTGTAGTTAGGACCAAGCAGTAAAGAGAAAGAGAGCTGCCAAGAGCCTCGAGAGGACCACTAGTGCTGGTGTGGACTGCACTGCGATCAGAGGGAGAAAGGTTGTGTGTGACCTCTCTTTAGGACATGAGAAAAGAATCTTGTCCTCAGGCTGCACACTGGGAAAGCAGCTGCTATAACCTTAGGAAAATCCTTTAATTTCCCAATTTCTCAAGTTCTTTATTTTAGATTAAGATAATGGGACTAGGTGTTTTTTAAAATCCTTTTTGCTTCTAAATTTCTTTAAATACAGTCTCTTCATGTTGCAGCTACTGCAAAATAATAAAAAAATTAGCATCCTCATGTTAGCAGGCTGTGCATTCATTAACACATTTACAAAGCCCTTATTATGGCTAAGCACTTGGTCAGTACATTCTCCTTGTATTTTGGAGCTCTGCTTTGGAAACTGAGCTGTTATAAAATAAATAGAGCTATATCATAATATATCATAATAAATTAGAGTTATATAATATCTATGGAACTAAGGCACTTTTGTAAGCATGTATTTTAAATCTTTTATATAATAAATTTAAAAAACCAAGGTGTGGAACATAGTCTGACATCAAAAGAAGATTAAGGATTTCATTTTAGAGGCATTTAAGACTGACCTGAAAATAGAGCTTTTCTAAGCATAAGCAGAAAACATCCTACTCTCACCCAGAATACTGCTTCTTATCAGCAATGTCTGCCCACGTTAAGCCCATAATGTTTATATGTAGTAGAATCATGTTCACTGATATTCAATCCTTTACTTCTGAGGCTCAGGGAAGGCCACATGTCCCAGAACTTTTGCAGGGACAGTGATGCTTCACTTTGGGTTTGAGGTAATGAAATCCTTAGTGACTTTGCAGTTATTCCTTCCCTTAAGGGAAGATAAGCATGAAATTATCATTTTGCTTTTGTTTATTTAATAGGCAAATTAATAAATGACAATTTCTGTTAGGTTTCAGTCACACTGAAATGCAGTATTTCCATTTTAGCTTATTGGCACATTTCCAGAAAATTATCACTATACAAAAGTTCCTATGCTTTTCATATGAGTAGTAATGTGCTCACATTATTTAATGTATCTTTTATCAAAAGAAATTAACTGAGGGACAGGGACTAAGCAATTAATGCTGCCTTAATAAAAAGGTAGTTTAGATTATATTAACTAACTGGAAAATTGAAGGCCTGAACATATTTATATAAATCCTTACTCTTCTAAAGTCCACAATGATGTCTAACTTCCCTATCTATGGCTTTTGCATCTGAGCAAATATACTTATTTACATGATACGGATTTTCCCTTTTTTACTTGCTGTAAATAATGATTTTCTCTCACATTGCCACCATTTTCACTTGTGGTATTTTGGACAAAGAAAATGAGAGAAAATGCCATATATCATTTCTGGATTTTCAGAGCTACTGTGTGATTTACTTCTCCATCTTTTTTATTGCTTTGACAATTTTGGAACCATATGTCAAGGTGGAACCATCAGTGTGGGTTCCTGTAAGACTAAGAATAGCACAGCCTGCCTACAATGGATTAGACATGATACGTGAACAAAAAATACACACTAATTGATATAAACCACTAAGATTTTGGGAGTCATTGGTTTCCACAGCATAGCCTAGACCATCCTAAACAACTTTTCCAGATATATTCAGATACAGTAGACCATTCTTTAGGTAAAGCTACCTAACCTAACTCTTCCATTTTATATTCCTTCCCAAGAAGATTGTAGCCTCTGAGAAAATAGGGACTCTATCTTTTCCTTCCTAATACTTCAGGAGTGCTCAGTGAAAAGCTTAACACTTTGTACACGACCTTTGTATTACGATTTTTAAACTGAATGGTATTTACAGCTGAGTGACTATAACTCTGGGTATACTAAGTAATTCTAAAGATAAATGGCAAACTTGATCATGACAAGTAAGAACTATTAAAAGAGAAATACCTGTTAGTAGAAGAAGGGAATCATCAGTTGAGAGAATTTTTGTTTGTGTTCTGCAAGTCTAGAGTTAGCATGTTGGGAGAGTAGAGGCTATATATAATTCCAGGGAGTTAGTCAATCCCAGTGGAAGAGTTTCAGATGCTCATGAAAACAGGAATGGCTAAACTACAGTGCATAAAACAATGACAAGGGTTTTGAAATGGATACATTTAGGCAGAGTAAGAAGAGATCCTACAATACACATATATACATACACCATTATCATAAAAATAACTAAAAAAAATATCTAAATTACAACACAGTAATAGCTGCTTTGAGAAATTCACCTATTGAAAGCTCCGAGGAAAGCGTAAATACTTGAAATTGTGTTTTAAAAGTTTCAATGACAACTTAAATGTTTTGCTCGTTATGTTTCATATTAAACATAGTTTCACAGTTTTAGGATACATTTCACATTGAAACCCTGAAATAAGGGCAGCTGGGTGGCTCAGTTCATTTGGCATCTGCCTTCAGCTGCGGTCATGATCCTGGAGTCCTAGAATTGAGTCCCACATCGGACTCTCTGCTCATCAGGGAGTCTATTTTTCCTTCTCACCCTCCCTCCTCTCATGCTTTCTCTCTCTCCCTCTCTCTCAAATAAATAAATAAAATCTTAGAAAGAAAGAAAGAGAGAAAGAAAGAAAGAAAGAAAGAAAGAAAGAAAGAAAGAAAGAAAGAAAGAAAGAAAGGAAGAAAGAGAAAGGAAGAAAGAAAGGAAACCTGAAATAATATTTATACTTATTGCCACTCTGTGGCTGGAATCTACAAGCTCCAGAGGTAGATGACAAGAACCAACCATGAAACCATGGAAACATGTTTATTCTAATGCAGTCCACCCAGACTGTATCAGAATCTTCCAAAACATATAGTCATCTCTGGAGTATATCTATAGATCAGAAAAGGTGGCAGGATACTTTGAGCTTAAGTCATGAAGATACTAAATGAAACAGTAAATCTAATTCAGTTCAAAAACAAACAATTTGGATACTGAGTATTCAGAAATGGACAACACATGGGTATTATCTTTGAGGAGCTCAACATCAGGTCAGGAAGGGAAGGACCACAGTATAATACATGCTCTTCTGAGGATGGATGTTTAATACTATGAATGCAGAGATGTGAGAACAGATAAGTATGGTTACAAGGTGAGTTGAGGAGAAGAGATCATAACAGACAAAACAACAAGGCTCTGTGCTATCAGTTTATTGCCCAACAATTAAATGCACAACTCTTAGATTCCCATTGTACTCATAGTTAAAATCAGTAATCTGAACGTTGTGACATAAGAATAAAAAAAATACTGTTGCCATAGTGCAGTTTTCTGTCAAGGATGAGATGATCTTAGACATGCCTAACACCAAAATGGGATTATAAAATTTCATGGCTCTTTTAAGACTCTACATTTTAGAATAAAATATATCTTCTGGAGAAAATGATACCACATTGCATATTTGGCTACAAGAAAACAAAACAAAACAAAACTAGAGGCTATTTGGGGGAAAAAATGATGGGCTGGAATTTGTTTTACTCGAGGATATACAAAATGTCTTCATAGTCCATCAGGATTGAAGAGATAAGCTGTGCATGATTACAACCATTTACTTATGTATTTGAAACATTAGATATAAAAATTAGTAAAATATGAGCTGAAGAGGAGAACAGTAAGTTGCAGCCTATGAATTTGGAAATGAGGAAAATCATTTTTTCCTTAAAAGATAAAAGAATGAGATAAAATAACAAACATTACCAAAAGAGAAAATGGTTTTGATCATTGGGTCCACTCTATGGATGAGAGGTGCATGAACATATCCAAGTGAAAGGATAGGACGAGGAGACAGTAGCCAAGCAAGAATGGTCCAAGGAACAACCAAAGTAGTAAGTGGGTTGTGCAGGTCTGTTGTTATGGAGAGTGAGGCAGGAAGACACCGTGATGTTCAGTGTTCAGTATAGGCAAGAATTCAAATGTACAAGTGGCCCTCTTTATTCTTGTTCCACATGCACGAAAAACGCTTTTAATTTGACTTCACAATAGCTGCCTATAAAAAGAGAGTCTCAATCAAGTCGATATGAGGAAGTCAGAGTTCTTGACAGTTATATTTCTCTTTGTAAAGTCATATGTCATCTTTTTAAAAATTCTTCAAGAATATTTCCTATTTCATGCATGATAACTTCAAGACAGTTACATTTCAATGATAAACACAGAAGACAACTTATAACTTATGCTTCTTAAAAAAATAGTAACATTTTTTTACCATTTGGGCAGAAAAGTCACAAAATTGGCAAATTGACAGCCACCTAAAGGAAACTGCAACCCATTCTGATATCCCTTGTGTTAACTAGAGGGACAGGGAGAAGATGGTCTAGTAGTAAAGAGGCACTTTACCTAGGAAAGAGTAAACAAGACATTAAAGTTATTGATTCTTACTTTGATGGCTCTCCCAGAAGTAGGTATTTGAAAAGTAAACATGTGAGAGTTCTGGAACTCCTCTCAGTCTCCCATTAGACCTGTATTCAAGGTTTATTTCAAGCTCTGATGTACAAATAAAAGCCTGGGTTCTCTGTGATCACACAGAAAACAGGAGTGGAAGTTGTGGCAAGAAATTCTCTACTGCTGAGCAGGTGGGAGCTAGGAGGTTTCTTCCTTTTTCCCAGTTCAGCCCTGCCTTTAGACAGCCCCAGAACCCAGGGCTCTACTCCTCTTGAGACCACCAATTGTGATTTCCTTCTGAACCGAGGGCTCTGGAAACAGTTTTCATCAAGAAACCACTCTGTCTAGTGACATCAGAAATGTTCTAGGAAGCATACGGTGGAGTAGAAAGTTTAGAAAGGATGCTTCATTTCTGCTGTTTGGGTATGTGGGCAGCTGTTGCTATTCTGCATGGACTCAGGCAGGGTAGCAGTGCCTGGAGGTCTGAATGTGGCCTGGAGTGGGAACCCTCCCCTGGAGCTTGCCCCACCTCTCCTCATTCTCTGATCTTACAGTGATTTACAACAATGCTCAATTTGCTTTATTTGGTTAGAGAAAAAAACTGTGAACAATACATAACTAATACAGTAAAAATACAATGATTTTAAATAATTTCAAAGCATTAAGTTTCAGAGAATTAAGTTCTAGAGCACTCTGCAGGCATTAACATGGATTGAGAATTGCCCGGCAGATGATAGCTTCAGGGCTGGAAGGGCCCTTCACTCAAACCTCTCATTTTGCAGATGAGGAAATGGATCTCCAGTAGCTGTGGCTTGAAAGTGTAGAAATGAGAAAAAAAAAGTTAATTCATTATTGGGTATATTAAATTTCAGTGGTTAGTAAGATGGCTAGTGGGAAATATTAACTGGGCATTAGGTAATGTGATCCCAGAGCCAGACTTCCCTCTCATTCTGTATGGTGTTTATTCTAAAATAGATTTTTCCTAAGATATTATGGCTCTGATAAGTATCACACATTTGCGCCTCCAAGGAAGGTCATATTTCTTTGTTATATATTGGGAATAAGGAGGTTAAAGCCATGCCCCTTCTCAATTTTCCAGTGAGAACTTTCTTCTCAGGACTGTATATACAGCAAACCCACCTTCTCTCAGGCAATGCTTTACCCTATAAGAGGTTACTCTCTAGAACTTCTGGACACTGCTTTGTTGGTAGAAGCCTGCCTCCTCCATGGGGGTGTCAGGAGGCTATGAGGGCAGAGCAAGCTGGAGGTTCCAGTTCCAATGCACAAATCTGAATGGGCAGGAGAGCATTGGGGGCTGATACAACTCAAGGGAATTACAGTGTGGGGGGGATTAAAACCCCATATTTGCAACTTTCCCTTTGTTCAAGGAAAAAACTTCCTAAAACAAAATGCTCTCAAAGCATCTTTTTAGGGAATGTCCTGGTCTCAAGTGCTGTTTGGTTGCATCTTCAAACCCAGTGGTTTCTAACTCCAATTGAACATTAGAATTATTGGGGGAGGTTTTTTGTTTTGTTTTGGTTTTTACTTTAATACAAATTCCTGAATTGCACCCAGACCAATGAAATGCATGTCTTTGAGGAGGCCTTTGAGGGCACCAAGCAACTGTAGATTCTTAAAAACCTCCCAGGTGTTTGGGTACAGACAGGTTGAGAAACAACATTAGCAGTCTGTGTAGGAAACTCCATGAACATTTTTGAAAATCTACCCCCATTCGCTGTGACTGCTTTGACCTCAGGGTCCAGATTTCCCAAGTGACAAATAATGACTTGGGAATGAGACAAAGCTGGATGGTAGTTCAGCAGAAAAATAGATGGTAGTTGTCTTTGGCTATTCAATTCCTGAAAGAGGGAGCAATTTTGGTGCTATGGGTCCTGCAATATAGTTCATCTTAAACATGGGGACAAAAAGCACATATCCTCTGCGATTTCTCAACTAGCCACATGCACCAATCAGCATGGATTGCAAAAATACTTCTATATTTTTCATATTTTTCAGTGGATAAACACTGCGTAAATCAAATGGGTAAATGATGCACATGCACATGCACACACACACACACACACACACACACACACACACACCCATACATACCCCTTCTTAGAACAACATTAAATCTCAGAGACCATAGCATGTGTCAATAATGCCTCAAGGACTAGGATAGTAATATACACTTCAGAATCAAATCTGTGTAAAACAATAAGAAGTGGTGGAGCCCATAGTGACCAGAGAGAATGTGTCATAATCATAAAAAAAAAAAAA
>RCUC01124794.1:0-14297 GCA_003697995.1 Taxidea taxus jeffersonii | reverse complement strand
AAAAAAAAACATGTGGGCAGAGAATAAAAATATATGACAACAGAATACTTAGAAAGGCTGTAAATTTTCATAACTCAAAAATGATTTAATATATTAAGGATCACTGTTGACTTTATCATGATAAAGTTCATCTCATCCATATAAGAAGTAAAGCAGTATTGTTTGAATCATTTTATGTTTTTAAATGACAATATAGAATACTGTGATAAAGACAATAATGTATAAGGAGAACTATACTAATTGTGTGGTGATAAGAAAAAATATATATATTTTAATATACCTTATATATATAAATAATGTATATCTTAAAAATATTCAAAAGAAAGAAAGCACTGATGATCTGATTCACTGTTGCAATGAAAAACATCAGTAAATTTAGATTATATACATGCCATGAAATAGTGCATCAGTGTACACGTTGGTTCCTCCAACTTTCTTACCACTACATTCCTTGCCAGAAAAAAACCTGCTGTTAAAAGTTCAGAGCCTTAAAACGTCTCATATCATGACAGGTTGGAAGGAAAGTCAAATCCATTAATGTCAGCTGGGCAGAAATTAGCAGGCAAGCAGATTTATGTGGAGCGACACCCTCAAAGGAGAAATTAAAACTGGTTACTTATTTCCACTGATGTTCATACAGGGCAAACTGTGAAAGCTGGGGAATGTCTGGGAGTTCATGGGATGCTGCAGGACAGAAGGTGCCATCTTCAGACTTCTCCAGACCTCTATCATTGTGAGAGCACAGTTGGCCAAGTATACTGGCAATATTGGCTGGAAAGTTTATCCCAGGCTGAGAAACCAGCAAGTGTTGTTCGAGGGCCCAGAGTACTGGTGGGGCCACACTGGATGACATCTGGCTTTTGTATTAATGAGAACATTTGAGTTTTGGCCTCTTAATCAAAGCCACTTGCCAAAGGTATTAAAAGGCTTAATTAGGGCCTCATGTCAAAAGGTAGACAGCTAAACGCCATACAGGAACAAGATTACAAATCAAGTAAAGATATCTGACATAACAATTAAAAAAATATTTCACTCTTATCTATCAACCACCTCCAATAAGCCTTCCATTCTAGACATTTTAGCCTGAACAGACTTCCATATATGCCACCCACTGTTGTATGTTCCATCTTTGATTCCTGCTGGTCACGCCTCCTCTCTGGTTGTCAAAATCCTATTAATCCTTTCAGATCTAGTGCCAGAGAGAGCTGAGGAAAAGGCCAGGATTATTCTAACCTAAAGTGGAATTCTGCCTTTCTGAAAATTTCTGAACCAAACTGCACATAATTAACACATATTAAAAAGGTAGCCATCATAAATTTGTATTCACAAATATGCTGTCAAATGAAATGAGCTATTCCTAGCTTTTTCTATTAAATATATGGTTATTGATTTGTTTTGTCTTTAGTGAGCACTTGTTAGCAGCTAGTATATTGAAGAAAAGATGCATGGAAAAAAAAAACTTAAGCTAGTGAAATAGATCTACGTTCCTTTTAATATGCTTCTGGTAATTGGAGAAATGTTAACATTAAAACATTTCAAATATAGGACGTTTCAGTAGAGGCTATAGAATACCAATGTTTGTTCCAAACATATTGGGATCCAGTGACTCTGATTCTTTAAGTGCCTGCGTTCAGTTCTAACCAACCACAGTTAGAATGCTTCCTCCAGAAGACGGAGCCTTCTGCACCAGGCAAGGAATGCTGCACTACCTGCATTTTTGCCTGACTGATCAGTGGGCGGGCAGACTTAATGTTTGACCAAGTAACTGGCAGATTCCACTGGAAGTATGTAAGCCCAATAGAAATATACACACAAATGGTATGTTTAATAAGTACATGGGAAGAAGATTCCTCTTTAGGGATTAGAGCAGAATCTTACTGTCTTTCTTAGAACCCAGAAGTGACATTTGCTTCCGCGACATGTGGGAGATAGAGGCTTGGTCTTACAGCGTATCTATGGTGATTGAACTGATATATTCTAGGACTTTAACAAACAAAAATGTCTTCTCTATCGGTTACTGGTATGGACACATGATAAAGGGCTGACTATCCTATTGTTGGATCGATGATGTCCCTGCAGATGCCTGCTCAAATCAGATGTTCTCTTTATTCCCCAACTCAACCCAGAATCAAGAAAGGAGGACTTGATTAAAATCAGGAGGATACCGTCAAAAACAAAGGATTTGAATACACACACACACACACACACACACCCTGAGTTCTTACCTCAAGAAAAGGTCAGTACTTTTGAAATTATATCCTCTTTAGACAGAATAAATCAAATAGGATTAGATATTTGTATCTTTTTTTACAACAAATTTTCCTAAAATATTTCTTGTCTGAATGTGGGGAAGGCAAGTAGGAGAATCTGTGTCCACAACAGGAAACTGGTAATATAAAATGTGTTCCATAGACCAACAATCCACAGAGCACATTGCCTTAGGGCTAGAGGAAATAGCTAGGGCTTGTTTCAGGCTTGCTCTCTGTTTATCTTTTCAGAAGGCCAATTAAACACGGAAGGCAGAATCTGTGTGTCTCCAGCAGTTCTCTTGGCCAGGCTCTTGGCTTGGGACTGAGTGAACTGTAGGAAGCCAAGGCTTACACAGACATCAGCTGGCAACCTGGCTGAAACATTGCTTCTCACCAGTCAAATCTCAGCAGCATGGGAGGGCATTTTATCTCAACTTTTAAAATTTGGTTTGAATCAATTAACCTATAATACCTGAGGACTAGGGAAAAAAAACAAAACAACTAACAATCCCAATTCATATGGAAAATTTATTTTCAGCCTCTTAGCTTTCTTTCCTAAACTTCCACCTATCTCATTCACACAACACGTACCACATTTTTACCATGTTACTTTAACCAGAATAGTAAAAAATATGAATATATGCATATAAATATATATGATTTTTTATAGCAAATATAATTCTAAATATCAAAGTGAATAAATATATCATAAGGTTGACATTACAGTTATGTATAGTATCAGACTCAGAGACATGCAACTTGGCTATATTGAATTGTATCTCATAGAATCTTTTAAAATAGGGGCGCCTGGGTGGCTCAGTGGGTTAAAGCCTCTGCCTTCGGCTCGGGTCATGACCCCGAGATCTTGGGATCGAGCTCCACATCAGGCTCTCTGCTCAGCGGGGAGCCTGCTTCCTCTTCTCTCTCTCTGCCTACTTGTGATCTCTGTCTGTCAAATAAATAAATAAAATCTTTTTAAAAAAAGAATGTTTTAAAATATAATTTAATTTTCACTGGCTTCAATGTATCTATCTTTAATAGTAAAAATCATTTCAGATCCACTATTGTGGAATGATTAAATGAAATCAAGAAAACTTTTCTATGCTGAGCATTAATTCAATAAGGTATTATCAAGAAGACCGTAAGGTAATGAAAATCATTGAGAATAATAGGATCTTCAGCTCTGGAGTCTCTGTAATCAATAGCACTGAATTCAAGTCTCAGGTCTGCCACATTAATTGTGTGAATTTTATCAAGCCTCCAAACTTGACCATTGGCTGCCTGTTTATAAAAAAAGAATGATAATAATATTTAACTCACAGAGCTGTTTTGTTAGGTTTAAGTTACAGAATGAATATAAAGCTCTTAACACAATGTCTGACAAGGAATATGTGCTTAATACATTATCAACCAGGGTCCCGTTGGGAAATATGTGGCTCATACCGTTTAGAGTAATTTGAGGAGTATTCAATAAAGGGACAATTCAAAGATGTTTAGAAGGCTTTGGGAAACCACAAAAGAGAGAGCAGAGCTATCACCATCTCAGTATGGGAAAGGATGAATGTTTGGAGTTATGTGATGCAGAAGAAGAGAGTAAAGAACAGAGGGCTGCTTTGAGAAGAAGCAAGAGCTTTGGCAGGGAGATTCCCTAGCTCAAGTGGATCTTTTATGGACCAACCAGCTGGAACTTAAAATACAAGGAAGCTCACTGATGTGCCCTAGAATTCAGTTTTTGTTTTATTTTCTGTTAAGAATTAAAGAGTAAAGTTTTACAAGTTATAGGGTCTCTTGCTCCAACACTATGTAAATGATGAGTGTTAACACTGCTTCAATAAAACCTTATTTACATAATGAGGCTACATTTTTTTCATATGCCTGATGTAGTCCATACAAATCAGATTCCTGATGGAAAGAGAAGACTGGAAATAGGTTGGGAGGGGTGGAAGCAGGATATCCAGCTCAAAGCAATGTTAGCTGTTTTAGCTTTTGTTATGCTTTTTTTTTTTTTTATGAATGCCCTTTAAATCATCTATGAATGGAACACATAGGCATGTTTTCTTCAACTGTATAGTGGCTTTTGCTTAACCATGTCAATCTCATCCAGATGTATCACAGAAAGCTTCAAATAATCAAAGTTATATAATCTCCATGGAGTTAAAGACAACATTTTATTCACAACTATAAATCTTAGCCCTAGCTCAGTGTTCTGGTATTTTGGAGGTGCTCAGTAAATACTTGATAAATTAATGAAATCCAGAATGTATTAGGTGTCCTGAGGAGGATGAGGTCACCATTTTATAAAAAGGTATATCATACATGCAAAAAAAGTACAAATTTTTAATACACAGGCTCAATAAATTTTGACAGAGTTAATATACCCATTTAATCATTACTAAGATCAGAAAAAAAGTCCTTTTCAGATATATGTACCACAAATATTTATTTCCTACCCTGGCTTGTCTTTTTGCTTTCCGAATAGTGTTTTCTGAAGATCAAAAAGTTTATTCAAAGGTTCATTTATAGTTTCCCTTTAAGGCCTCTTTAAAAAATATTTTGTTATCCTCATAACATTACAATGTTCTCCTATGTTAACTTCCAGAAAATTTATTGTTTCTATATTGTAAAAAAATACAATAAAGAAATATGCTTCTGTATGTGGTGTGAAGGAAAGGTCAAGAAGCAGGCTTTACTTATGGATATCAAATTGATCTAGAACCATTTACTGAAAAGACCACTTTTACTCACTACAAAGAAATGTCGCCTTTATAATAGTTCAAGTGATTGTATATATATGCAAGTCTGTTTTAAGATTTGTTCTGATTCATTGGTCTATTTACCTCAAATGTCCAAAGTATTATACCATTATAAGATGTATTGATATCTCAAATTTTCTTCTTCTTCAAGATTGTCTTGGTGATCCTTGTCTTGTTGCAAATATACTTTTGCAGATGACCACCTTCTGTGTCCTCACATGGCCTTTCTTCTGTGCTCAGGAACAGAAGGCAGTCTTGGGCATCTTTTTCTCTGCTTATAATGACACGAAGCTTATCAGATTAGGGCCCCTCCCTTATAACTTTATTTAACATTAATTACCTCCTAAAATACCCTATCTCCTAATATAGTCACACTGGGGGCTAGGGCTTCAACGTATGAATTTTGAAGAAACACAATTCAGTGTATAACACACAGGTAGTGATAGAAAGGATGATTCACCAAAGTGAATTTCTGTGGCAGCCTTCAACACCACTTTTAATTTTCACAGACCCATAAAACTGTCATAAAGATCTTCTGAACATCTTAAGTTCTTTGCAGCAGCTTACTATTCAGCATCTCATCCTCTCCATTCATGACTCTTAGGAATCAGTGAAAATCTTAGGAAAAGACAGGGTAGTGTGTCAAGTTCATTCAAGACAGTACTTCCTTCCTCTAAGATCTAGATGCCTTGATAGCCCACTGATGCCTTAAAATCATTTATTTTAACTACTCTATCTAGCTTTTTTCAGTTGTTTTGATGGGTTGGTTAGTCTCCTCTATGGTAGCCCATTATAACCAGAAGCAGAAATTCATACAAAGTCTGCTTGGGGAGCTCTTGAGAGGAGAGAGATTGAGTAGGTGCTTAGTAAGAATTATACAGCATAGAGGTAGGAATAAATACTTCAGAAAGGTAGAACATTAGGAAAGTTTCAGAAGCAAGAATTGAGTCTGTGGTAGAGGATATGTATTAGAGAAAAGATTTGGCACACAATCAATTCCTGACTGAGCACCAATTACCAGGCTCCAACACCAGGAGAAAATAAGGACAGAGTGTCTGAGTTCTAGGATCTTAAAATCATTGGAGGGGAGATAATGGATATTACTAAATAACTGTGAATCAAGGTTTAATGGGTATATGTCTTATACTCTTTATAATGTTAATTCTAAGACAATTCAAAGAAGGGAGAAACCAAGCAAGACATTTCAGATGGAATAAGAGAAAGGTTTTGTATTGTGTGTGTTGTGTGCGTGTTTTGTTTGTGTGTGGGTGTTAATTTTGTTTTTAATCAGGCAAAAAGAAGGAAACAGGGCATATAGGATAAAATGAGGAAAAGCAGCATACTGTATGGTAGAGGACACTGGCCTCAAGCTTCACCGTGAATTAGACTCACTCAGAGGGCTTAAAGTGCAGATCCTGGGCTCTAACTCCATCAATGGCAGCAGATAATTTGCATTTCTCATAAGTTCTTAGGTATGCTATGTAACTGATGCTCCAGATATGGGAACTACATTTTGAGAACCACTGTTATAGAGGAACCACTAAAATAATAGTAAAGGAATGTGTAAATAACAGCTAATAGAGAGGTGACGTTGAATAGTAATTTGAAAAATACGTGCTTCAAAGAATTGAACTTGTTTTCATTTGGCTAAAGCAAAGGGCTTAAGTATAGCGTTCTGCCATGTAAGATCATAAGTAATTTGGGCCAGGATTATGAAAACCAAATTCTAATTTACTAAGAAATGTGATGACCATGCACCTAGGAAGGAGTATAATTACTTTACAAATCATTTCTCCTGTGCCAGCATCCTATTATCTCTATAACTTTGTAAATAGTGCAATTCCCCTATCCAGTATTTCAACTAAAATCCAACCTGATTAGTTTAAGAGCTGTTAGTAGCACTCTGTGATAATTGAACTTATTAATAATTGTAAGGAACAAAATCACTATACAGCATTCTGTTTTAATTACATACCATATGACTATCACTTTCTATCAACTACATTCCTGAGATAGAGTTTAATTGACTCATCACTTATGATGGAATGAATCTAGAAATAAATTTCCTTTTAACATCAGGAGAAATAATATAATAAAAGTATCAACTCAGAAAAAGTCAAGTTACTATTCAGATAGAGCAAAACATTACATTTATGTGTTTCTGAAAAATCAAAAGGAAATATTGTTCTGTGGTAAAATTAAAATTGAGGTAAACTGCTTCTATAAACTAAAGGTTAAGTTTCTTCTTTTTTTAAGATTTATTTTATTATTTATTTATTTATTTATTTGGAGCACAAGCAGGGGGAGTGGCTGAGGGAGAAAGAAAGAATATCATTTTTTTTTCTGTTGTTACTGGTTTTTAAAATGTTTCTATTATGTTCAGTCAGTATCAACATACAGTACATCGTTAGTTTTTGATGTAGTGTTCAACTCTTTCATTAGTTGCATATAGCACCTGAAGGAGATTCTACACTGAGTGCCAAGTCCCACATGAGGCTCCATCTCATGACCTTGAGATCATGACCTGAACCAAAATCAAGAGTCAAAAATCAAGAGTCAGACACTTAACTGACTGAGTCAACCCAGGCACCCTAAGGTTAAGATCATTCTAAGTATTGAATAAAAATTTAATTATGGAAAAGAAAATTTCAACTTCTTATTCCTCAGTCTTCACTTGGAAAAATATATCTAGGTATCTTCAATAATTAATAATTATGCAGTTATTTTCCTTAAGTGAAATGCACATGATTGTTTTAGGAAAGCTGGATATATTTCAAGAAGGTACAAACAACGCTGGCAAGCCTCACTGACTGTCCTTCCAGGCTAGTTTAACAGCTAGCTACAGGTTTATCCACAGCATATCTGAGAATTCTTGTACAGACAAAAATCACAGTGGAAATTGCCAGAACTCAGTACATTAATACATTAAGTATTTGAAAAAAGGTAATGAATCTGGAGACAGAATAGCTGAAAACCTGGGGAAATGTCAATCGTGATAACATCAATAATAAAATTCACTCTATTCAGTTATAGATGAGACTTGCTGAGCCAAATCTCTCAGCTCTTCATAATGATTCTAAAATGTCCAATAGTTTCCATCACTCTCAACCTGGGGCTGATCTGCTAGCAATGAAAGAAAGGCAAATTGGATTTCTAAGCTTT
Organism: Taxidea taxus jeffersonii; assembly: GCA_003697995.1. Classification (NCBI taxonomy): domain Eukaryota; kingdom Metazoa; phylum Chordata; class Mammalia; order Carnivora; family Mustelidae; genus Taxidea; species Taxidea taxus. The sequence goes on along the minus strand of RCUC01124794.1, from coordinate 6,133 downwards.
AAGCACTGGGTCAGCAAATCCCCTATTGGTTCTTGGTTCTTTTAAATAATTAAATGTGTGATCTTATTAAGCAGACATTAAAGCCAGAGTATGTAAAAAACTCCATGGGATGTTGTGTACAAAGAATCATTTTGATTTAATCAAAATAGAATGTTCTGCCTTTTTTTAGTAAAGCATCAAATTGTTTGTGGTTAAGCAGAAAGAATCTGAAGAGTCCTGGAATTTATTACCTCCTTCCTTGTTAAGTGAAACACATGTTCCTCAGAAAGTTCTAGTCTTTGATGATCAAGCAAATGTAGTCTTCTGGCTCTCCAGAAGTCAGTTGATGGGGAGTTGATGGGGTACTATTCCCTGGAGATCACAGTTGGGTTGCTACAACTCATCAGGCTGTCCAGTTATACTCTTATTACCATTCTGCCCACAGGAAAAGACAGTGCATAAGACACAGTTCCCTCTCTCTGTAGCTTACCCAGAAACAATAGAGTTGAACTACATGTTTATTAATTGCAATATTTTGTTAAATAACTTTATGTTTTGCCTTCTTAATATCAAATTTAAAAAAGTGATAAGTTTTCTCTCTGCCACAGAAGAAATTTAACCTACCACAAACTAAATTTATTTTACCGAATGTGGAGCCTTTGATAAATGCTTTGTTTTTCAGAGTTCTTCAATGTGCAAAGGTTCTGTACTCTTGCTTTCAATTCACAAAATGGAAAAGTATTTCTTTAAAAGACTTAGTAGGAAATATTTTTGGTTTTGCAGGTTGCATGGTCTGTGTCACCATGATTTTATTCTTCCATCATAGCAGCATTTAAACTGGAAAGAAATTGAGCTTGGGGTCTAGCTCTGCCATTATATGACCTAGGATAAGATATGTAACACTTCTAGGTCATAATTCATTTGTAAAGTGAAATAACAAGGACCCTCTCTTAGGCTTATTGGAAAGCTTGCTCTTGAGTCCTCAGTGCATTTCCCTCCCAAACTTGCATTTTGCCCCAGTAGCTTAGAGATGAACCAGAGTGTGTGGCAAAGCCATCAGGCTCTTCAGTGCTAAACCATTCTACATAATCTCAAAGAACACGGCTGCTCATACATTAACCCCTTGTTCTTCGTCCTTTCTCAGAGAGGACTTTTCAGGGTCTGGCATGCCTATCTAACAAGGGTGATATGGGGACCCAGAGAACTTAACTACTGTTACACAACCCAAATGGCCATTTTTATTAAGCACTGTGGCAAAGATATTGTATCAATCGTGGTGAGCTAGGCTGTGCTGTGCCAATCAATGAGGCTTGAAATTTCAGCGATGTCATACAACAAAGACTTTTGTTTTTTGGTCTTATAAATTCTTATGCAAGCTGGTGATTCTCTGGAGAAGCTGCACTCCAGCGGTGACTCAGTATCCAGGCAAGTCTACATAAACTCTTGGATGCTTATGTCCATAAATGATATACCTTACTAAGACTTATAGCCCATTTCCCAGAGCTGGTCACATAACCTCTCCTCATTGCAAAGGTGTGGGGATGGAGTGGGAGGGAAAGCAGGTGGAAATTCAGTCAGCCATAAATGTTTCTGCCAGAGATGTGCCTGCTAACAACCAGTGCAATGGAAAGATACCTTTATCTGAATGCAAAACCATTTAATGCTCTTTCACAATGTTCTTAAATGCCACTGGAGGATTACAGTGTATGATGAAATGCTATTGAACTACTTATACAGAAGATATGAATTGCCTTAGGCTTGGCGGAATTTGCCCTGGCTCTTTGTCCTTTGCCAAATTAATACCTGAGGGTTGGCATATCTGTGCTATTCCACAATACAGACCTAAGATAAATGGATGTTATTAGGAGATAGGTTTTGTCTTTATATTAATGGAGAAAGTTTACATTGGGTCGACTCTGTGTTTTCATTTACAGGAGAGAAATAGAAGGGTTGCTGGCTAGACTCAGTCCATTCTTATTTCCTAAAGGGCAAGAAGTTCTGATCTCAATCACCAGACTTCTTAAAGATAGAACTAAGGGAAGAGAGTTTTTCTTCCACTCCATTCTGGTGTAACTTCATGTGAATCTCCGCCTCTATTCTGAACATAGTATTATAGAAAAACACCCAAAGTATCTTCTAGGCAACAGAACCAGTATAAAGTGGAAGATCCAAGAGGAAATCAAGCCCAAAACAGAAGAACCTGCACAAACTGCTCCCGTGGTCTAACATTTACAGCTAGGGTGTTTATTTAACTATATATATACAGGAGATCATTTAAAGGATCCAGGAATGAAAGGGATGAACACAGTGAGAACTTTTGACTAAAAGACCTTTGACTAAAGAAGATGAGATGAATACTTGTCCAACTCCTATCAGTGAGTCAAGGAGCCTTGACAAGGCAAGGGTAGCCCACTCAGGCTGTGCGGATTGAAGACCATGTATCTTGTCCTGATATACAGTTTTGGTAGAGGTAAAAGAAACTGATCATCCAGCATAAGATGATACCTTCACCAGAAGCTCTTCAAACCCCTCCTAGAGAACATGCTGTAAGTTCCTATTGAGAGTTACAAGACAGAACTAAGAATGCCTTGTGGGATAAAGAATGGTTATGGAGAAAATGAAACACCGTTCTTTAATTGTCACAGAAAGCACTGTGATACTGAGGGCAATAGTAGCTAATAGGAAGGCAGCAGCTTTCAAGGTGCAACCATTCTTCTGGTCATTCGTCTGGTCATTCTTCTGGTCATTCTTCTGGTGCATCGGTGGTCATGAGGTTGGGGGTACTGCAGTAAAGTAGGCAAGCTGAGGGAAGGATTGCTGCTGGAATTTGAGACACAAGATCTAAACCGAGCTGGAGCTGTGTAGGTCAGTGATAAAGAGTTGACTTCTCCCGTCATCACCATGCCTGGCACATACAGAAAAAGCCCAGAGGTGTGGTTGAATGCAGTAGAATGAGCTGCCACAGGAAGTGGTGAGATGACTGTTAATGGAAACTTTTAAGAGACAGCAGGATGATCCCCTGGCCAAGATATTGTAGAAAACTTCCTGCTTTGCCTGAGAAATTGTGGAGGACACCCAAAATCCCTTCTAACATTTATTGAATTGTGAAGAGTCTGCTTTTCCTGGGGTTTAGGTATACCATGTTGTGTGTGCGTATGTGTGCGTGTGTCCTATTATTTAAAGTTCTGTAAATCCGTTACTATTTCAAGAATCAAAGAGACAAGACAAACCATATGAGACTCTTTTTTTTCTTTAAAGATTATTTATTTATTTATTTGTCAGAGAGAGAGGGAGAGAGAGCGAGCGAGCACAGGCAGAGGCAGAGGGAGAAGCAGGCTCCCTGCTGAGCAAGGAGCCGGATATGGGACTTGATCCCAGGACGCTGGGATCATGACCTGAGCCAAAGGCAGCTACTTAACCAACTGAGCCACCCAGGCGTCCCCCATATGAGACTCTTAATCAGGAAACAAACTGAGGGCTGCGGCTGGGGGCAAGGGGTGTCGGATAGGGTGGCTGGGTGGTAGACATTGGGGAAGGTATGTGCTATGGTGAGTGCTGTGAATTGTGTAAGCCTGATGATTCACAGACCTGTACCCCTGAAACAAATAATACATTAAGTGTTAACAACAACAAAAAAAGAATCAAAAAGACAACATATAGGGCAATGAAAGGAGAGAGGAACACGATGGGCACATGGTCTAATATGTTCAGTCGTAGCTTTCTTTCTATTTCTGTCCCTGTCATCCAACACAGACATTCTATCAAATAGCTTCTCCCGATCCACAACAGCAGTGCTTCTTTTAATGACAGTCTAAACCTGGGTATTGATTCGGAGCAAAGCTTAAGATTAGTTGGTGAGGCTGCATTTTGTGTTTTTCACTGTAAATAGCAACAGGCAGAGACAAGGCTTGTGAATCCCAGGGCACCTCTTGACAAACAAGCCTCTGAGCTCTCTCTCTGGAAGTCTGCCCTAGTCCTGTTCCAGAGACACCATGATTCCTGTCCTCATCCCAGCCAGGTGGCCCATTTACTACCAGCACAGAATAAAAGGAGCTGGATGTCAGGACTTCCCTCAGGGCTGGGGCCCTATCACACAGCCGTTTTAACCCTGCTCAGTTCCAAAGCTTGGACCTGCTCTTCAGCTGCCATTGGAACAGCTGGTATTTCCCTTCCAGGCCTCCCACAATGAGGCCCAGGCTCATTTGGATGCAACACAGCCTGCCTCCTGCCAACAGGATTTTTCTTCCATTCTTGATCAATAAGTCACAAGCCTATTTGGCCTTTCCCCAGCCATGAGAGAAGCATGGTTTGAAGTCAAAAGGAAAGAGGACCAAAATAGACTCCTTCCTTTGCCCTGCATTCCTCTCCCACGTATTCCCAGCCCCACTGCTGTGCCCAAGCTCTTCTCCATTCCCAGGTTAGAATTTATATCAAAGGCAGCAAAGAAAGGAGGGAAGAAAAAAAAAGAAGAATAGGAAGAAGGAATGAAAAGACAGAAAAAAAGAGGAGGCATAGGAATGGGATAAGAGGAGGTAATTATTTGTTAACTAAATATAGAAAGAAAGGTTTAAAAAAAGTTATCTTTCTATTCTGGAAATAGGCTCACACATTCTTAATCTTCCCACTGGCTTGAACATGAGGCCACAGCTCTTTTCTGATCCCTCCACCAGCCCTCCTGCTTCCCTCTAATCTAACCCTGTGTCCCCAGCCATGTTCTCACTATACTCCCTCAGATTCACAGGCTCTCAAACTTGTAGATAATATTTGACACCTGCTTCTCTTGACAAAATAATAGCAATAGTAGCTATTGATTGTTCCCCATGACCCGGGCTCCGTTCCAAGTGGTCTGTAAGCATTCTAGCCTCTATCATTTCTTCCCTGTAAATTACTATGAGCTCCATTTTATGGTGAAGAAACTGAGGATAAATAACTTGTCTCAGGGATTCAACCACAGGCCATCTGAGGCTGAAACTCCTGCTCCTAATTATCTTCCCTCAACACTACTTCCTAGGAAGGGAGAAAAAGAGCAACATGGCAAATAGTTAGCTTGGACTCTGAAAGCAGTATCCACTCCTCAAGCTACCATTTCCTCCAAAGAGAGAAGTAGGACTTCTTTGGTATCAATGGGGATTTCAGAGATGCCGTCACTCTTCTACCCCAAGGAGGTGCTCTGGAGCAAAATGGAGAAGTCTGGTTAAATCACAGAACTTCAGAGCTGGAAGAAAATGCATCCAAACTTTATTTTATAATTGAAATCCCCAGGGCCTTCAACCCCGAGTAAACTCATACATTGCTATGCTGAGTTTAATTAAGATGAAAGCTGCTAGGTTAAAGAACTTTAGAACTGGAAGACACCTACTAGCCTACCTGGTTTAAGCCACTCATTTCTACATGCCTTTCTTTTACAGATGTGGGCACTAAGAAGCTTAAGTAAGTGGTCTATCTTTGAGTCACAGTATCTACTTTCCCAGAAATTGTGGAGGCACCGGTTGTGGCAAATTTCAGAGTGATATTAGAGTCCTCTACACAAGAGACAGCATCTGGATCAAGCAGGCCAAGTAAAGGACAAAGTATATAGTGCCTGGATATTGAAGACACTCAATAAAGATAGATGGTGGGTAGCTGAACACCTGTATAAATGAATGAATACAAATGAAAAAGTACAATCAGAAGCAAAGTTTTTCTACATAGTTCTAAATATGTCATCTTAAAACCTTCCACAAAGACATAAGATTTCTGCAGGAAAAATCCAAGCACCTTCCCTATTAAGAAAATGTTTTCAATGGCATAAAGTGAGTGGGACACTTTGACACTGGATGAAAGTATGAATAGGGTCCAAGCTTTCTATTAGATATACAGCTTCATCAACCTTCATTGGTATGACAAATTGAAACAGGAAACAGGCTTCCGTCATCCCAATGACCTTGAAACCAGGTCCCAGGTTCTGGTGCTATAGTAGACTGTCCTCCTGAACAGAACTTCTTCAGAGGTGTTCTCCATGGATTGCTCAGGTGTTCTCCATGGATTGCTCTGCTTTCTTCACATCTATCCCAAATCATCTGGGATGGCTAGCTATCATTTTAAGTATGTCTCCACAAATTTAATACTAGCTCACAGTATAACATTAGGAATTTTACAGCTAGTTACACAGTTA
>RCUC01124793.1:0-24301 GCA_003697995.1 Taxidea taxus jeffersonii | reverse complement strand
GTTCCCTTGAATTCTTAATTCTTGTTAACAACTCTGGCAATTAACCAATTACTCCTTCCACTGAAGGGCTGAGGGAGGAAGGGACTGATGATTTATAGCAGCCCAGCATCCGTGCTTGTTGAATTGAACTCAATTGCCAGAGCACTTCATTTAGAGAATAGATGGGCAGGTGAGTAGCCAACAGGCTGAAGCCAGTCAAAAGATTAAAACAGGTGACAGGTTGGCAGTGCTGCGTCCTCTGACTCTTGAGCTGTTTCTCCCCGCTTCTCCCTCTTCATCTAACTCACACAAAAACCTGATGCTGCCTGTGGAGGTCAGCCCACTAAGCTAGTGCTGATGGTTTTATGGAAATGGTGGAATTGAATGGTTAAGAAGTTGTCTAGCTTAAAGGTGCAGGAAGCTGTTCCCCACCGCCCTTGGGACCCTTTCCAGATATTACAAGCAACAACTTTGGAAGGCAACTCATTTCATCGCTGGACAACGCTGTTTGTTGGAGGGTCTCTCTTCAAAGGAGAAAAAAACAAACAAACTTGCTCTTTGTTACATAACTCACCAGGGATTGTACTTTTGCCCTATGAAGCAATCCATGATAACTCTGCTCTGCCTCCTCGATAAGGTACCTCCAGAACCTGAGAACAGCTTCTAGGTCTCCATCCTCCTCCTTTGCTGCTGTTCCTCTAGTGCTCATGGAGCATGGTTTTGTTATTCCTTCTCAGCACCTTCCAAAGACACCCTTTTATTTTTCAAGGCTCTGCTTAAGTCATAGCACCAACATTTTAATGTAGCTGCCCATATTGCATTTCTTGTGAGCCATGTTCCTGCCATTTAACTTTCCCATATTATCTTTGGTCCCAGTAAACCGTAGATTCTGGGGGGAACTATTCAATTAAAGCCAATAAAATGACCAGGAACATTCTGATGACATTTGCTAGTTCTTACCTGAAATAACTTTGGAGTCATCATTTCTGTTTCAAGAACTGTTTCTAGGGCTGTGTGGCATGGCTTAAACTTTTGATGTGCTCTTTAAGAGAATCTAAATTTACTGAGTTAATAAAACTATAGACACTGGTAAAGGCAATAATAGAGCAAAGGAAGGTGAACAATGGTATCAGCCAGCAGGAGGAAAGAGAAGGTCACTTGGGAGAGAGGAAGGCAAATGGTTTCTACAGAAGAGAAAGCTCTTTGATGGTAGATATGGAATCCCCCCAAAGGGCAAGACTGACCAGATGTGTAGACATGCTGGTGTGTGCATGATGTGAATTGAGGGGTGTTAAAATACTATCAGTTCCCATATATTTGTTGCACACCTACACCAGACATCCCCATGTAGTTAACACCTTTTACTTGAGGCCACCATAAAAATGTTAATGTTCTCTGGGAGAATAAAATATTAATCCATTATCAACCAGTAACATCTTAGCTATACTTGACCAAATTAGTACCAGCTGGTCACTGAGTGGACCCCTAAGGGAATAGGCTACAAAGCTGATATGTTTTACTTGGGGGAGAAGAAAAAAGGATATAAAAAGACAATGTTTCAAGAATTTGTGGTGCAAGGGGGTGAATAGGAGGGACACGCGGGAATAAAGATTTGGTGGGCAGTAAGCTGCTTGAAAGAAGTGGGGTACTTTTATGGAGGCCTATTGGATATGCAGCCGTGTGGATATCAGGAGCTAGATGGATACAGGGAGGATGCTAAAAAGGAATATTAATAAATCTCTTATGTTGAAACGCTATGGAGGGAGGCCCTGAGGAAATATCTATAGAGTTTGAGCTCAGGAACTATGAATCGGCATGATGCCCTAGTTCTTTGATTTTTAATTATCATTTCCCACTTCTGAATGGACTTAAATGACTCCAGAGCTATAAACTATAAGGGGAAATGTCATTTAGTTCTCTGCTTTTTTTTTCTTTTTATTTTATTCTCTTTGATTTCCCCCCATTTTTTCCCTGCTATTTTCCTGACCAAGCCCCAAAAGAGTGGTGAATTAGCAAATGGAAGGAAGGTCAGAATGCAGATCATAAATGGGAAAGAAAGATAAGGAAGAATAATTTTCATGTTCTTTATAAATGTAAACTAGAAGGACACTTTGACTTCTAATGTCAGAGAAACAAAATAAATTTGGCATAAAAGAATGTATTTATTTCCATAAACAAAGAGTGGAAAGGGGAGACTAATCTCAGGGATGCCTTGATCCTGAGACTTTAGCGCTGGCATCTCTTTCTCTTTCTCTACCAGTTCTCCATACCCCTTTCTTCTGTGTGTTTCTTTCTAAAATGGAGGGGCTTTCTCTCCATATTGTAGGCTTACATCTCTACACCCTCTTGACCATATCAGAAGCAGTTCCTTTTTTTTGTTTGTTTGTTTGTTTTAGTTTGATTTTAGGAAAAACATAAAACAGAGAGGGGCTCTGATTTGTTCAGTGTGGTCATGCGCTTTTTTCCAGAATGATCACCAGCCAAGGTGAAGGGTGCTGTAATTCATTTATCCTAGATTCCATGTTATTCCCATGGACAGGCAGTTGATATCTGTTACCAGACTAGGAGAGAAGAATGTTGGACAAACAAATTAAGAATCCTCTGGAAGGAAGAGTGGGGCAGTCATTAGACAGCAGCATCCCTGCACTCCTAATGAGCATGAAGATCTTGGTGGTTTTTTTACAACATGCAACTACTTAGAAAATTTTGAAATGGATGCTGTTAGTTTGCTAAGGCTGCCATAACAAAACACCATGGAGTGGGTGGCTGAAATACAGAAATTTACTCTCATAGCTCTGGAGGCTTAAAGTCCAAGATCAAGGTGCTGTCAGGGTTGGTTTCTCCTGAGGTCTCTCTTCTTGGGTTACAAATGGCCTACTTCTCACTGTGTCTTCCCAACATCTTTCCATTGTATGTACACACCCCTAGTGTGTGTCTCCTTTTGTAGGAACGGCAGCCATATTAAATTCAAGTCTCACCCTTATGACTTCATTTAACCTTAATTAGTCCCTTAGATGCCCTCTCTCCAAATACAGCCACATTCGGGGTTAGAGCTTTAACAAGAGGATTTTGAGGGAACACAGTTCAGTCTGTAACACAGACTAATCTAGGTTTCACTAAGGAAATGGGCCCAACTGAAGAATGGTATTTGAGTTCAATTTTTCCCCCTAAGTCTTGGGATAAATCAGGAAAGGTAAACCTACTTGAAACACATGTATGGAATATTTGCATTGTAATGGTTAAGGACAATTAAGATGTGGTTATGACTGATAAGGCTACTGAAGACCAGATGCAGCAGACAGGTAGAAGACATTGGACTAGTATAAGTTGGGAATTCTGCCTAACAGACTGATATTAAGTTCTTGGAAGGTCTCCCCAAAAAGGAGAACCCTAGTTGGAGAGGTCATATTTTTTGGCAGTGCCATCATCTGAGAACTAAGTTTTTAAAAATGTCTAGGAAAATGTAATACTTATCTGTGAATATGAATGCTAATGGGACCCTAATGCTGGCTAACTTTCATCAGAGGAAATTGTTCCATATTCAAAATATCCATGGATGGACCCCTAAAATTATCACTGCTATTAAAAGTTTATACAAGAGTTCTTGTTTGAACTAAAGTGAAAATCCAGTCTCTATACTGAGAGGAAAATACTCTAGTAGGCCTCCTATTTAGCAGGAAGAAATGAACTTTGGGAAAAGAGAAGTAAAAGCATTTTTAGAAATCAGCTAGGTCTGGGGAATAATTACTATTGTGATCCATTGAATGGAAGTTGTGTGTTTGCTCAGTTGGTGTATAGTTCATTTATAATCCTCCTACTTATGTACATAGATCACATTTGGTCTGTGTTTGTGTGTGTGTATAGACATGTTTGTGTTAAAAAAAGGAAAATCAGGGTGCCTGGGTAGCTCAGTGGGTTAAAGCCTCTGCCTTCCGCTCAGGTCATGATCCCAGGGTCCTGGGATCGAGCCCCACATCGGCTCTCTGCTCGGCAGCGAGCCTGCTTCCTCCTCTCTCTCCACCTGCTTCTCTGCCTGTGATCTCTGTCTGTCAAGTAAATAAATTAAAAAAAAAAAAAAAAAGGAAACCCGTCTTCTATACAAAAGGAAATCCATGTATCATGTCCCCTGCAAATATAAGCAAGGATGTGCCCATATGTCCCAAATTAATTCTGAAGCAATTTCAGACCCAGATTTGAGTTAATGCATTTAGCAAGTAATTAGTTATCCATTCATTCATTAACAGCATATTTTAAAACTTCCTAAAAAGCCCTACCTCCCCCTTCAACAAAGTGGCACTTGTAAAAAGACAGAAGGGATATAAAATATGTGGAGTAAGATGGGAAAACAAATCAAAAAATAAAACTACATGTTAGTTGTAAAAGAATCTTAGTCGCAGAAATGAGACTTACAAAGAAAACACTTTGCTTCCCTTTACCTTTCATACAAAAAAGGGTGAAGTTGTGAATTGGAGCTGCATCAGTGAGTACTTTAGCATTTTATGGTTTCAGTTTAGTATAATGTTTTTCTCTCTTGGACATTAGAATTTTTCTTCCATTTGTAAAGTGCTTTATAGTTTTCTAAGCAGTTTCACATAGAGTAGTTCATTTGTGGAACTAATGGCATTTACATGGGATAACAATATTCTAATAGAATTGTGCAATTCACATAATGAGTTTAACTTGTTATTAAAATAAATGTCACTTGGATAAGATTGAGCGAGGAACCAGGCTGGTCAATAGTCTTGAGGTAGATGTTGACTGTTCCTGATTTGTAAGAGGTAGGGATCCATTGTATCTTTCTTCAGGCCTCTTAATTCTTCCTCTTTATTTGTATACTGCCTGTCTTTTGCCTGTCTCCATTTTTAGTTAGCACAGAGGATGACTCAGAGCAGAGAAAGTGGGAATTAAAGGGCTGCTCTCTACCTTCTAAGAGTGCAAAAAAATATTTATTTTATTTTTTGCAGATATTTTGTGAAAAAAAATGAGGGACAACTGGATGGCTCAATTGATTAAGCATCTAGTTCTTGGCTTTGGCTCAGGTTATGATCTCATAGGTCCTGCGATAGAACCCCGAACCAGGCTGCCTGCTTAGAGGGGAGTCTGCTTGAAGAGTGTCTCCCTCTGCCCCCTCTTCATTCAAATAAATAAATAAATCTTTAAAAAAATGAAATTGAGATCCAAATGAGCATAGTTGGCCTCTTCTTAGTAGCTGACATAAAGATTTGGAGATATTTTATGCAGGGTGAACAGAAACCCAGAGCAGTGGTTAGAATGAGCTAATAGCATTGTGCCCCATCAAAATGCAGTTCTAGTCTTAACACATAAACAACAGACAATACCTAGTGTTGAATCACCCTGTGTATTCTTTCTTCATCTCTCTTTAAACATTGATGGAGCCCTGATTTTCTGCCTTGAGAGCTTCATGCCCTCTTAAAATCTTACTTTTGGAAAAAGGCAAAATCATCTAGGATGGGACAATTAATTGGGAAGTTATCAGTTTTGAGGTATTTTTAAAAAAGGGATTATGAGGGTCTGGGGCAAAAAAGAGGAAATGAGAGAGTGGGAGATAAGAAATAAAATTACTTTGGGGGAATAGGACCATGGATTAAATATTCTAACATTCAAAAAGGAAGGCTAAGGCACAGAGATGCCCTTAAGTATTCCTTAAGTATTGTGACAGAAATTTCTGGTTTCCATTCTCATTTTTTCTCCCTATAGACACATGTCCTGCTTCTTGGATGTGACAGTGTGCCCAGCTAAAAAACTGCAGCCTCCCTTTCTCCTTGTTTCTGTCAGCCTACAGTTTTTGCAATATGGTGACTTTCTTGATGTGGGACTTGATTCCAGGACATTTAGATCATGACCTGAGCCACAATTAAGAGTTGGCCACTTAACTAACTGAACCACCTAGGGACCCTGAAATATGGGGACTTTCTAACCGCACAGAGTTGTAGGGAATAAAGCTGTGTGCTCAGGTTGGAGAGAAGAAGGATAGAAGGAATCTGAGATACTGAGGTTATGTTGAACACATCTTATGCAGACCTGTTGTTCCAACCACTGGTAAAGTGACAAGCTTCACTCAAGTACCTCTCTCTAATCCATAGAATCTCTAACTGTTGCCTTCACATGGGATACTAGGAGGAACTTCTCTGACACTGAAGGAAGTACTAATCCAGAACTGTGTAACACATCTTGGGAATACTGACTACCCTTATCAATGAGGGATGGGAGACAGTGGGTCCATGCTTTCTTCTTTCTTTCTGTCAGATGGTCCCTTACTGCAATAGCAGAAAATGATTACATTAGAAAATAGAAAATCTCAAATCAATAATCTAAGCTTTGGCCTCAAGAAGACAGGGGGCGGGGAAAGAGCACAATAAATTAACAGCAAGAAGAAGGGAATAATAACAGAGATCAGATAAATTGAAAATACTAAGACAATGGACAAAATCAAAAGAGCTGGGTTCTTAAAAAGATCTATAAAATTGACAATCCTTTAACAATACTAACAGGAAAAGAATGAAGACACAATTTACCAATATCAAGAATGAAATAGGATATAACAGACTCTGAAGACTTTAAAAGTATATAAGGGAATAATGTGGGCAACTCTACATACAGAAATTTGAGAATTTGGATGAAGTAGATCAATTTCTCAAAGAGTACAAATCAGTACAAGTCACCCAACATACAGCAGATAATTTGAACAGTCCTATAACTATTGAGGAAATTGAATCTGTAAGTTAAAAATCTTCTGGAAAAGGATTCTTCAGACCCAGATGGCTTCACTGAAGGACACTACTAAATCTTCAGACAAGAATCAGCAAATGTTCTGTATAATATCTTCTGGGAAATAGAAGAGGAGGAAATATTTCTCAGCTCATTTAATAAAGCTAGTCTCAGCCTGATACCCAAATCAAAATAGGTAGTACCCCAAAAAAAAGTAACAGTGGAATTTGTCAATGATGTTAATAACTGTTCCCATAAAAATACATATGTAAATCTATGTTATCCACATATCACAATTTGGCAAGTCTTATTGAGAAGAAAATACTACATAAACATTTGATTTGTAAAAGGGTATATAACCACAGATGTGAAGGATATTTATAAAATAGCAAGAGAATACATTGAGCATATTTAAGGCAACAATTATTAATTCTATTTATATGGATATTTTAATGAACGTGTGTTTGTGTGTGTCCATATTTTAATGAATGTGTGTGAGTTTCCATGTGTATATATATATTCTTAACTAAATAACCATTGAAGGATATTGAAAGTCAGTCAACTCTGGATTTTCAGCCCTGGTAATAATGAATAGCTAGTGTAAACAACTATCCTATTGGAAAAGCCCTGAATAATGTAGATAAAATATTTTTTAAAGTGCTCGAAGGCATTGGAGATCTAGTAAGACATTGAGAACTCATCAGACCAAAACATAAGAGAAATCAGAAATACAGAGAGGTAAGCCCAGTGTCTAAGACCACTTTTATTCCAGTGCATTTACTGACACCTGATTCACTAAGCTAGGGTGAAAACAAATAATGACAACTAGGAGCTAAAAATAACTATTTTAGAACTTTTATGAAAATGTTAGAATTGAACGGTCTAATTACCACAGTTGAAAGCTCAATGTACAGACTTATAGCATATTAGGTACATTTGAAAAAAGAAATAGGAAACTAGTACACAGGTCAGATGAAAAAGTCATAAATGCAGAAACAAACTGAAGGAAAATGTGAGAGGAAAGACATAAAAAAGGGAGGTTCTAACGTACATTCTAAGACATATCCAAAAGAGAAGTTAAGGAATATTTGAGGAGACAATACCTGAAATATAAAAACAAATTACATATGAATTCCAATGAGTCCCAAGTAAAATAATTTATGAGAAAATCACACCTATCATTGTAAAACTGCTGAAAACTAAAGACAAAGAATAAATCTCAAAAGCAGTTGAGCAGAGACAAATTACTTTCAAAGGAACCACAGCTTGGCTGACAGCAGACCTTACAACAGAAACAATGGAAGCCAGAAAACATTGAAATGTATCTGCTGTGTTGAAAGACAAAAAGGTTAACCTAGAATTTTATTTTATTTTTTTAAAAGATTTTATTGACTTATTTGGCAGACAGAGATCACAAGTAGGCAGAGAGTGGGGAAGGGGGGGAGAAGCAGGCTCCCTGCTGAGCAGAGAGCCCGATGTGGGGCTCGATCCCAGGACCCCAGGATCATGACCTGAGCCGAAGGCAGAGGCTTAACCCACTAAGCCACTCAGGTGCCTCAACCTAGAATTTTATAACAAGTGAAATCTTGCTTCTGAAATAAACACATTTTCAGAAAAATAGTGTTTAGAAAGGTTTATATATAAAGTAACACACGAAAAGAAATTCCAAAAGGTATTTCTCAGAAGGAAGTAAAATAATTTAATATATGAAGAAAGACAAAAAGTACAAAAAGGTAAACGTGAATACATCTAAATGAATATTAACTGTAAAAATTAAATGCATAATGTGTTTTAGGGTTTTACACACACACACACACACACACACACATAGAATCAAAATAGAAAATAGAAGTTTAGAAGATATGAAACAGGGAAGTGGAATTAAAGTGTCCTTGAAATGCCTGGGGGAAAAATGTACCATTTTATATCAACTTTTTATATGTGAAGAACTTATTGGGCGCCTGGGTAGCTCAGTGGGTTAAGCCTCTGCCTTCGGCTCAGGTCATGATCCCAGGGTCCTGGGATCGAGGCCCACGTTAGGCTCTCTGCTCAGCAGGGAGCCTGCTTCCCCAGCTCTTGCTGCCTGCCTCTCTGCCTACTTGTGATCTCTCTGTCAAATAAATAAATAAAATCTTAAAAAAAAAAAGAACTTATGCTCTAATTTCTAGTGTCATACTAAAAAGTAAAAGTAAATAATGTCAGGTAATAGAGGGAAGAAATAAGCAGGTTTTAAAAACCTCAATTCATCCAAAATCAGACAAAAAGGAGAAAAAGTTCAAAGAAGAGTGAGACATACCTAGAGGAAATAGTAAGATTTTACATTTGAAAACAAATGATGTCAGCTATTACTTTCACTATGAAGAGACCTAATGCTCTAAAAAACAAAATTATCAGCCCAAGTAAAAAAGTAAAACCCACCTAAATACAAATTAAGAGAGTTTAAATGTAAGGACACAGAAAGGTGAAAATTTAAAAAATAGAAAATGCATACCATGCAGTCATTAACCAAAAGGCAGGTTGTGTAGCTATATTATTATCAAAGACTTCAAAGCAAAAATCATTAACAGAGATAAAGAAGGATGTTTCACAATGGCAAAAGGTTCAATTCCTCAGGAAGGAATAATAATCATAAATTTGTATATTTGCCTACCACATATTCAGATATATAAAACAAAAATAACTGGCAAACTATTATCAAGATAATATATGATCTAATAAATATATGATCTTTGTGATACATTTTAACACACTTCTCTAAATTAACTCATAAAACCAGAGAGTAAAACAGAAAGAAGACAGAATATAGAATATTTGAACACAGTTAACAAACATGATATGACTAATATTGAATACTGAATCCAACATATGCAGAATATGAATGCATGTGAAGTGCATATGGAACCTTAACCAAAATAGCTTATCTGTTGATTCATATAGAAAGTCTAAATAAATTTCACAGGAGTAGTTATGTTGAATATGTTCTCTGACCACACAGCAAATTAAGCAGGAAAACAAAAAGATAACTAGTAAATTCCCATATGTTTTGAAATTAAGATGCATATTTCTTTTTTTTAAAGATTTTATTTATTTATTTGACAGACAGAGATCACAAGTAGGCAGACAGGCAGGCAGAGAGAGAGAGAGAGAAGCAAGCAGGCTCCCTGCAGAGCAGAGAGCCTGATGTGGGACTTGATCCCAGGACCCTGAGATCATGACCCAAGCCGAAGGCAGAGGCTTAATTAACCCACTGAGCCACCCAGGGCTCAGATGTATATTAGGGCTAAGATGTATATTTCTAAGTAGACTTTGAGTCAAAAAAGAAATTACAGAGGAAATTATAAATTTATGAGAGATAATGAAAATACAACTTGCAGATTGTGGCTTAGGAAATTAGAGGGGTAGTTATAGACTTAAATGCATATATGAAAAGGTAATAAGGATCAAAAAAATCATTTGACCACCCATCTAAAGAAAATAGGCAAGAGAGAAATGTGAAACCCAAAGAGAGGAGAAGGAAGAAAATTACAAATGGAACAGAATTTAAAGAAATAGGAACAACCATGCAAAAAAAGCCAAATGTTAACTCTTTGAAATGTTTACCAGATTGGTAAATTTTAGTTTTTGAATGAAACTGATGAGAGAGAGATCAGAATCAGGAATGGAAAAAAAAAAGGTATTACTAAAGATCTTACTAGTAATAAATGCTTATGTTAGGAACAACTCTATGCTAGACATTTAAAAATATGACATTCCATGCACAAATTCTTATGGAAAATTTCTCTTACAAAAATGAAAATTAGAAGAAATAAAATACTTAAGTGTATATAACTGTTAAACAGAAATGACTTCCTTATTAGAAGTCTTCTACAGAAAATAAAATATACTCTATGGCCAGATGGCTTCTTGAGTGAATTTTACCAGTTATTTAAAGAAAATCATGAAAATCTTAGGCATGTTCTCTCAGAGAAGAGAAAACAAACACAAAATTAGGGAACTCTTCCAACTCAATTTATGTGGTGTACATAACCTCTATACCAAAACTGACAAAGAATTATGAAAAAGGCTATTACAGGTCAGTTTCTCTTACAAACATAGATAAAAACTTCTAAACAAAAATGGAGCAAACTGAATGCAGCAGTAAATAAAAAAGGTCACATTTCATGATCAAGTTGGTTTTATTCCAAAAATACTGTTTAACATTTGAAAATTAATTAATGTAATTTACCACATCAACACAGTAAAGGAAAATAAAAATATATTTTTTAATTCAGAAAAGACAATTTTAGAAATTTGCCCTTTATGATTAAAACAAGCATAAAGAAAATTTAGAGTCTCCAAAGAAAGGAATTTACTTCATCTGATAAAATATAACTATAAATAAACTTGTGGCAGATATCATACCATTAAGTATAATGAAATATTGAAAGGTATTCAAGAATGGGAATGATTTGAAGATGACTTCCAGTACTGTTCAGTATTTTACTGGAATTCCTTTTAAGGGCAATAAGATATTAAAAAAACAAAAAAATAAGAAAGGAGAATGAAAATCTTCTTTGTTAAAGATGATGTAAGTATAATCATAAACATCTAAAAAAGTTTTAGATGAATTGTTGGAATTAAATGGGTGTAGCAAAAATTTAAAAATCAACTATATTTCTGTATACTAGCCTCAGAAAATTAAAAAGAAAATGAAATATATCAAAAGATACCATTTTAATGCTTAAAATTATGATTTATTTAAAGCAAATCTAATGGAAGATATGTACACTGTTTACACAGAAAATGATAAAATAATATTGAGAAAATAAAGTGGTTCTAAATAGAGGAAATAGCATGTTTGTTGATTGGAAGACCCAGATTATAAAAATATCAATTCTCCCCAAATTGATATTTAGATTCAACACAATCCCAAACAAATTTTCTAATATATTACATTATGGAAATTGACAGGCTAGTCCTATAATTTATATGGGGGCACCTGGGTGGCTCAGTTTGTTAATCTTCTGTCTTCGGCTCAGTCAGGGTTCTGGAGTCCAGGGATGGAGTCTGGCATCAGGCTTCCTGTCAGTGGGGAGTCTGCTGCCTCCTCTGCCCTTCACCCTGCTTGTGCTTTCTCTCACTCACCCTCTCTCTCAAATAAATAAATAAAAATCTTTAAAAAAAAATTAAAAAATATGGAAAAGGGCCAAGAATACCTGCTAGGACTTGTCCTATTAGACATCAAACTTAAAATGATGCTAAGTAATTAATAGTATGTGATATTGACAAATATACTTAGAACAGATTCAGGACCAGATACATGCATATAAAGAGGCTTGATTTGTAATGGAGATCCTTGTAGAAAAGTTAAGAATGAGCACCGTTTTCAGTAAACCTTGCTAGGTCAACTGGATATTCATACAAAGAAAAAAAGGAGCTTTGACCCTCACCTCGCATCAATAACAAAGTCATCTTCATCTGGGTTGTGGATTATAAAATTTCTAGAAAACACACCACCTCCCATCTTGGGGACTTGACACTTCAAAAAGAGAATATCTGAATTACCAAAAAGCATATGAAAAGCTGCTCAGAGAAAAATATAAATTGAAATAACTGATATATTGGCATATATTTTCTAGACTAATTAAAATTAAAAAGACATAATGAAAAGCTATAGCAAAAATAAAACTACCACCACTGCTGGTCACTGCTTGCTTGGGATGTCAATAATTATATCTGTTGGCATTATCTGCTGAAGCATTTCTATTCCTTGGGATACCCTATAGAAACCCATGCTCATATGTATCAAGACACATCAAGGGATGTTAATAGTTTAAAAATGCCATTTTGGGGCACCTAGGTGGCTCAGTCGTTGGGTGTCTGCCTTTGGCTCAGGTTGTGATGCCAGGGTCCTGGGATCCAGCCCTGCGTCATTGGGTTCCCTGATCAGTGGGAAGCCTGCTTCTCCCTCTCCCACTCCCCCTGCTTGTGTTCTCTCTCTCTCTCAAATAAATAAATAAAATCTTTAAAAAAATAAATAAAAATGCCTTTTTTAAAAAAAATCCGTTTTACAACATTAGATGAAACATTAGAAGAGTAAATTGCAATGTATCTGTATAATGAGATACTGTACAGCAATGAAATGGATATATATTTTGCTACACATTGAAAGATGAATTGATTCAGAAACATATAATGTTGAGCAGAGGAAATTACACATGAAAGGGGACCCAAACCATATGATTTCACTTATATTTAGTTCAAAAGCAAGGAAAACTAACTATAATGTTCAAATGTAAGGGATAGGTTGCACGTGACGAGGTCGATGAGGAGTGCAGTAACTTGAAGGTATGAAAGATCATCTTGGATCCTGGTAGTAGTCTGTCTCATGATCTGGATTGAAATTACATGGAGTTTTACTTTGTGATAATTGAGCTATAAAGTATATTTTGTGCACTTCTCTATTTTTCTAATATATGAATTACCTAAGAATGCCTAAATAATTTACTATATTCTCCAAAGTCTCAAGAAAACCATGCATTGTAAAACTATTCCAGAACTGAGAAAAAAAAAATGAAGGGAACTTTATGAATCTGTTTATATTATTAGTACATTTAATTCCCAAATAAGAGAAAAACAATATAAAAAACAAACAAGAAAAAAAACTAAGTCAACCTTATTATTAAGACTGATGCAAATGTAAGCAGATAGCAAATACAAGCAAATTTTATCCACTAATAGATAATAGTAAATCCTGAACAAGAAAATATAACTCAGAAATACAAGAATAGCTCAATGCAAGAAAAGTATATTGGTATAAATAATAGATTAAAAGAAACAATATATGATCATCTCAGTGGAGAAAAAGTATCTTTCATATACATCAGTACCCATTTTCAGTAAATATTTGAAAGAAATGATGAAGGAATGAGGTTTTTTTAAAGCATATTTTGAAGGAGAAAATTTAGGACAGTTATTTTAAACCTTTGTGTTGAGAAGGCTTTCTAGAGCAGGAAAAAAAGAAAAAACTCAGAATCTACAAAGGACAGATTGACAGATCTTATGACATAAAAATTAAATCTTCGGTATGACGAGACTCCATAGGCTAAGCAAAAAAGATAAATGACACACTGAAAGAAAATAACTGGAATATATAAAAAGCAAGAATTATCTATCTATCTATCTATCTCTCATCTATCTATGTGTTTCAGGGGAGCAGCAGATGTGAGACTGAACAAGAAAAGAATATATCTCAATATATTATCCAAAAAAATGAATAAGTTCAACACTGGAACAAGTGGAAATGACAGATAAATTTAAATAGACATTAAACTTAAAAAAAATCAAGAACATTTAAGTAAGAAAAAACATTTTGAAAAATTAAAAACACATATATAGTGTTTGAGCATGTGTAAGTAAATGCAAACCATCAGTAGTAATGCAAATGTGTATAGCCTTTTTAGAGGGTAGTTTGTTATTTTGTATCAAATCCTCTGCCTTCGGCTCAGGTTTGGCTCAGGTCATGATCTCAGGGTCCTGGGATCCAGCCCTGCATTGGGCTTTCTGCTCAGCAGGGAGCCTGCTTCCTCCTCTCTTTCTACCTGCCTTTCTGCCTACTTGTGATCTCTGTCAAATAAATAAATAAAATCTTAAAAAAAAAAAAAAAGCAGCAAGTAAAAGGATATTCATTGTGGCCTTTTTTTTTTTGTAATTGAGAAAAATTAGGGGTAAAAGATGCTAATAAATTACAATAATCAAATATTTGTATGAATTAAGTTCATCCATGTTATGGAAAACTTCAGAAATCTAAAGGAATAAGGCAGATTTACAAATACTGAAATAAAAAATCTTCAAAAAATTAAGTGGAAAACTTAAATTATAGAACAGAATTGAGTACTGCCTTATTTATGCAAAGGTAAACCATTTATATATTAAACACACATGTGAATATGTATTTTAGACAAATGAATAATACAAAAACAGGAAGATACACTTAAATCATAACAGTTATAATGACTATTTCTTTGGACTGGAGTCAGGTTGGGGATATGTGAAGTGAGATTTTTATTTGTTCGGTTCATATTGTTTCAATTTATGAAACAAATGTGTGTTTGGGCATTGCTTGTGTAATTAAAATATGAATTCCAAATATGCTGAAACACATGTCAGGATATATGGGCTTGTGGTTTTATCAGCCCCCCTGTGAGGTTATTTTTCAGTAATGCAAATCTATGTTTTGTGTCTCCCAACAAATCATCTCTGGTATCAAATGATAAAATTCCAACTCAAAATATCAATTATAAAAAAAGAATCTCATAGGAAAAAATAGTAATAAAAAGTGGTGAAGAATAGTAAAAACACAGTAAAAATAAATCACAATGGATTATACTGGTCAGCTGAATGTAGCATTTAAGAACATTTAGAATATCAAAATGAATAGATTGCTCTTAGAAAGATCCCCGCCTAATATGGGCTCTATAGTCCATCTGATAGTTATTGCAGAATTGGGGAACTGCATGGCAACATTCTATCCTCTACCTCTTCATTCCCCACTTCCCTTATTATTCTGGCTACCTGGAGAGAGTATTGACTTCTGTTCCAAGCATATGTCTTTCTTAGTGGGACTCCCCTTCTAGACCCAAGGGACCTTGAGCAACTAGTTTGTGTGCCAGCAGTTCTGTATTTTTGGATGATGAAATCGATTTTCCTCCTTTTAGCAGGTGCAGTCTCCGAGTGAACCTCTCCCCTCACGACCTGTGCAGATTATGCCATCAAAGTGGGAGAGGGGCTGAGGACGAACATTTGGGGACCTCAGCACACAGCACCAAAGGGCCCAGTGAAGCCTTGCAGCAATGAGGGTGCACTAAGATAAAAGGTAATAATAAACTCAGCTTAGAACTGTTCCTTCTTAGCACTTCCTGGGTACGTTGAGTGTCTTATATGCATTTTCTGAGATTACCTAAATGGATGATCTTTATACAGGGCTTATTATGGGCTACACAGCTCTAAATGGGTCATTCTTGTTAAACCTGAGTAACGGGAAGACTCTTTTTTTAAAAAAAATATTTTATTTATTTATTTATTTATTTATTTATTTATTTATTTATTTATTTGTCAGAGAGAGAGGGAGAGAGAGCAAGCGAGCACAGGCAGGCAGAGGCAGAGGGAGAAGCAGGCTCCCTGCCGAGCAAGGAGCCTGATGTGGGACTCGATCCCAGGACACTGGGATCTTGACCTGAGCCGAAGGCAGCCGCTTAACCAACTGAGCCACCCAGGCATCCCAAGACTCCTTTTAAGGAGAAGAATATAAAGGAAATCAATGTGGCTTAAATTATGCTTATTATAATGCAACCTATATTTTTCAAACATAAGTAAGTCTTATTGTGCTTATAGCTGTTTTGCTGCTAGGATAATCTAGTTAAAGAGGTGAAACTTTTTTGATACACACTGGAAAAACTCAGAGATTTTGAGTCAGGAAATAAATACAAAGTAAATTTTGTGCTTGAATATAGGATAGATGGGCATTTTGAGTGTAGGGTCAAATAAACTAGTCAGAAAATTATAACAGGTTTCTAGGC
The DNA here is from genome assembly GCA_003697995.1 of Taxidea taxus jeffersonii. Lineage (NCBI taxonomy): Eukaryota > Metazoa > Chordata > Mammalia > Carnivora > Mustelidae > Taxidea > Taxidea taxus. The sequence goes on along the minus strand of RCUC01124793.1, from coordinate 8,036 downwards.
CCAAGTGTTAAGTGTCTGAACAATATGGTGGCAGTGGAAGCCAGGGTTGGAGGGGGGGATGGGTAAATGCAGGTCGGAAAACCGGAGTCTTTCTATAGAAGATGAAAAAACTCAATAGAAAAGCCTTCTAAAGTTCGTGGAATTTTTAAGGTATTTTTTTCAAAGGGTGAGACTGACACTCAGTAGTGTAAGTTAGTGTGAATGGGTATAAGACCGTGGAAGGTGGGGAAAGAAAGAGTATGGCTGGAGGGTGGAGTCACCAGGCTGACATAAACAAAAATCGAGTTGTTCAGGAGTGAATGCACAAGACAGGTGGGCAGTCTACCATGGCAACTTATGATACAGCTTCTGGAAGAAGCCACATGAAACAGTAGCTCCTGTGGACATCTAGAAAGTGTGGGCACTGCAGGAAACATCAGTATACTCCGTGGTGCCCTAGGTTAGTTTTCTTCCCTCAAGTACTCAGTGGTTGCGTGTTCTAGAAATAGTTTGTCTCCTTGCCAGAGGAAAAGGTAAGCAAGGAAAAGATAAAGAAGGAACACTTTTTAATTCTTCTGATAATTGTATGATGTGGAGGAATTCTAGAAAGGTTGAGAAGATTTATGAGATTAGTCTAAAAGATGTGGAAAAGTTGTAGGAAAGCAAAACCAAGATCATATACAAGAGGCAAAATACAGAAGTTGGAAGAAGCCCCTCATGGATGTCCCATTTCTAATTCATGCGGAACATATGTACCCTCAAGTACTTCTAATGGCACTGAGTTTGGTGAGCTAAGTGATGATCTGTTTCAAAGAATAGGACTTGCTTTGTTGGAAAAATGTATAGGTCATTAAAATTATGCAAGGGATGATAACTTAGTGATTTGTCCAAGATCTCTGAAGGTAACTGAAATAGAGAAGCAAAACTGCCCACCAAAACTCTCAGAGAAAAATAGTAAGAGTAGGTGCAGTATTCTCTTAGTGTGCCCAAGAGAATAGTATATAGGATCCCTAGTACTTTTCTGTAAGAATGACAATGGGCTTTCATATGTTAATAGAACAGGTGGCTGATGTGGGTAGCAAACAATTAAGTTAAAAATTTGATACAGTGACTAAAAACATATACCTGATGTGTGATTTGTGATTAGAATACAGAAATATGAAAACAAAACTGCCTGGCTATAGCTTATGTAAAAAAGTCTTTCTGGTATTAATTGATTCCTCAGTAAATCAGTGGGAGGAGAATTTAAGTGTGTGTGTGAGTGTGTGTGACATAATGTAATACAATATATATTATACCTGAATACATATGAAGCTCATGGTTCAACATCTGAAATATGGTTCACATTTCTGGACCTCACATTTTAAGGACATGTTGCAAAAACTAGTCGTCATTCAGAGGAGCCCAAATAGAAAAATGCCTTGCCAGGTAGTCATTTCATGTAGGAAGTGGGCTAGTAAGCCAAGAGAAGATAATACCTCCGTGATGCATGATTACTCTAACAAATAGTTGGAGGGCTATCGTGTTGAAGAAGGACTGGCCCTTTTATTATACTAGAGGGCAAAACTTGAACCAACTAGTTATATTCCCAAGAAGATGGATTTTAGTAAATATAAGACAAAGCTTTTTTTGTAACAGTAAAAGCTTCCCCGACCTCAGAACAGCCTTCCTGTGAGGCAAGGGTGTTTTGATCACTGGAAGTGACCACATTGAGTCTGGGTGACAAGCTGCCAAGATTTCTGCAGAGGCTTTATTTGTTGGATGGAAGGTGGCACTAGGTTAGTCTTGAGGTTCTTTCCAAATTCAAAATTGGATTATCCTTCATAATTTATATGAAAATAAATTTAGATCTAACTATTTTAGACTATGGCAGCTCTTCTTCACGTGTGATTTATAACTTGTCTATGAAAGTAAACTGAGGGGAGAAATTACATTAAAAAAAAATCAACTAGAACAAGGCTAGGATAATGGGATATACTTCCAAAGTGGACATTTTGCAAGTAACAGTACTTGTTTAAACAAACAAGGTGATGGATAGATATACAGATATGCAAATGGACATAGATAAACATATGGATATAGATAGTTATTACTTTATAAACATATGTCATAGGCTCGAAAATATCCAGATATTTTAAGGCACCTTCCAGTGAGCTTTCTTGAAGTGGCAAAGGATGAGTTAATCTTTTGTCCTCAAAGCCCACAGGAATGTTTATCAAGCCCAGAGCAGGCCTCCTTTCTTTCTTTTGGTGAGTTAAGTCTGTCTCTGCTTTGTTTGACGCTGCCCATTTGAGGAAAGCTTATCCCTGACCTTCTGCCAGGGAGACTGATGGCAAGGACAGTTTGCACTAACCTTGACATTCACCAGGGTAAATGGCTTTTTCCACAAGTAGTCGGCAAACAAGGAGAGCCAGTCAAGAGCTAATGAATCTGCACCTGAGAGAAACTGAACAACAATTGTGCTTTTAAAGAAAAAAGGAGTCCTTGGAAGGTGCGAGCCCATCTGGTCCTTTAAGGTTTAGGGGAAATTAACTCTTTTAGCCAGTGCAGTTTGAAAATAAATAAATAAAAACAACCCCGGTCTTAAAAATCTGCCATGAGAGGTCTTTTTTAAAGCTTGACCTTCTGGTCTCCCCAGCTTTAAATGAACTCTCAGTGCCATTCTGTGGAGCCTGGGGAAGACAGAGTGATGTTCTGGAGTGACCAGGATGGCAAGGCACATTTTTTCAGCCACCACTTATGCCACTCAGCCCAAATCCTTCTTCACTGAGTTCAAGGAAAGTAAATCGTGAATTTTATTTTTTTAAAGAATGGCTCAGTTTATTTACTGTATGTGCTGTAAGAAGTCTACAAAAAGCAATATAGAATGGAATGTCCGTATTATAGGCAATCAGACAAATATTCTCTAAGGGATCCTTGTGACCAGATGCAAATCCTACTGGTCAAGCTAAAAATTGTGCCACTCTGAGGTTTTGCATCCAGAGGCCTCTCAATACCCTGTGAATTCTGCCCTTATTCCTCTGATATTGATTACTCTGTTTTTGTGGTATCTATATATTACCCTCTCTTCTATATAATTATGTCTTTAATACAGTCCTACTAGGACTATTCTTTACTTTGGGTGTGTATGCCTTGACTTTTCACTAAGATTTGTGAAAAATTATTCAGGTTATGAGACATTATTTTATCCCCCACAGTGTTACTCAATTCTGGGATACTTAATAAGAGTTTAGCATGGAAATGAGTGCTGGTGCCTTACAGAAGTTAAGCAATTATATTTTCTCAAGTTTCCACATAGAGTCAGTGCTAGTGTTCTCACCCAGATGATTTTATCCACCATAGCAAAAGTGCTTCTATATTTCCATTACCTTCTGTTATTTCTCACTTTCATTGTTGGCATTATAGCATACATAAAACATGCATAAATTTCAGTTGTACAAAGTAAAACATTTTTACAGAGTAACATAGCTGTGCAATCAGCAGATAGATAAAGAATAAAATGTTATCAATACAACAGAAGTTTCCTTAGTGCCTTGTATGGGTCACCTCCTTTCAAGGTAACTCCCACATGTCTAGAGTTTTTGCTTAGTATTATCTTGGTGAAATGCACCCTGTGGCTGAGTGTAGATGTAGTTTGCTCATTCTCAATGCTATATAAAATGCCATTGTATGAATATACTTCTATTTATCCAATCTCCTATTGACAAACATTTGTTTCCATTTTTTTTATTGTTGCTGTTTGTTATTAGAAATAATGCCATTGTGTACATTTTTATAAGTGCATGCATTTTTGTTGGGAGTAAAATTGCTGGGTCATAAGTAATGCATATGTCAGCTTTAAAAAGAGATTATCAAATAGTATTTCTAATGTATGAGAGTTTCTCTTTTTCCATATCCTTTCAATACTTGATATTATAATATTTTCTTTTCTTCCCTTTTTTTCTGTTTTAACCTTTTGGGGGGGTGGGGATATGGTTAACTTGTGGCTTTAATTTCCATTTCCTTAATACTAATAGTGTCAAGCTTATTTTCAGAAGTTTATTGGCTTTTTGGACACACTGCTTTGTAAAGTGATGTTTCATGTCTTTTGCCTTTTTTTTTTTTTTTTGAGCTGGGTTATTTGTCTTTTCAATTTTTGTTTTAGATAGAAGTCCTTTTCCAGATAAATGTATTGTAAATATATTTCCACACCATATGGCTTGCCTTTTCATTAAAACTATAATGGTGTCTTTTGATCATAAAGACTTCTTAAGTTTATTTTTTGTTTTTTTTTTTTTATTCTCTATGCTGTACTTTTCATCTCTATGACTTATTTTTTAAATGGAAGTTTGTATCTCTTAAGAAACTTCTTGATTTTGATGAAATTCAGTTTACCAATATTTTCCTTTATGCTTATTGCTTTTTATCTTCTGCTTAGGAAATTTTGCCTTCCCTAAAGTCATAACAAAATTATCCTTTGTGGTATTCTAGAAGACTTATTGTCTTACTTTTACATTTTGTTCTAGAATCCCACTGAAATAGATTTTTCTACATATGTGAAAGGATCAAGATTTATTGATTATTTATTTTTTAAAGATTTATTTATTTGAGGGAGTGAGAGAGAGAGCAGGTGGGGGGTGGAAATGGCCAGAGGGAGAGGGAGAGAGAGAATCTCAAGCAAACTGCCCATTGAGTGCAGAGCCTCATGTGGGGCTTGATCTCATGATCCTGAAATCATGCCCTGAGCTGAAATCAAGAATTGGATGCTTAACTGACTGAGCCACCCAGAAGCCCTTTGCAGTTCCATATTTTATATGTTAATTAGGTTAAGTCTGTTATTTATGTTGTTTAAAATCTATATCTTTACCAGTTTTTTGTCATTGTATATGATCAGTTGCTAAAAGTAATTTTAAAAGTCTTATATGATTGTATGATTCTCCTTTTAGTTGTGGCAGATTTTGCCTTATATATTTTAAGACTCTGTTATTAGGTGCATACCAGTTTAGAACTCTTAAATATTAGTCACTTGACCTTTTTGTCATGGAGAATTTCTTTTTATCTTCAGTAATGCTTCCTAACTTAAAGTCTATTTAATCTGATATTTGGTAGTTAAATTGTCTTTCTTTTGGTTACTGCTTGCATTCTTATTTGTTCACTATCAATCTCTACATATCTTAATATTTAAAACAAAATACTATTGGATTTATTTTTTCTAGCCAGATAATTTTTATTTCTTATCTGGAATAATGACTCTATTTGCATTTAATGCAATTACCTTATAATAATTATTTATTTGCATCATCTTTTCTATTTTTTTCTCAATTTGTTAATCTGGTCATTATTTTTAATATTTCATTCTTTTCTTCTATTATGTTTTAGTTATATATTACTTTATTGTTCTTTTAGTTTGATATTATGTTATGCATCTTTGACTTATTATGGTTTATTACAGATTACTCTTTTTGTTAGGAAAAAAAAAAGTCAGGAGAAGGCAAGAAATTAAAATGTCATCAAAATTAAGTGAAAAAAGAGTAAAAAGTCAGAAAGGAAGTTGATAAAATAAAATGCAGTAGAAAGAGCCAGTAGAATGGGGCTGGAAAAGGGACTGTGAATTTGTCCAGAAGGAATTCACTCACAGCCTTGTTGGGGACAGACAAGGTAGAGTATAATAATGGCAGCAAAACTGCAAAGCTTTAAGAAGTTAGTGAGTGGAGAGGAAATAAAAATATCTGTTTTAGTACAACAGCAAATGATGCTTAATTAGGCAGGAAAAAGCATTACATGATAGTTGGGAAAAAAATGTGGAAACAGTTTCCTATGGAAGCTGTACATTTCTAACAATGCAAGGGGTAATTTGTTTCCATTTACTGCCTTCTCCAAATATATACTTCTATTGCCCTTAATTCTCTGTGCATTCTAAACCACACAGGACTGATTTTTAATATTTTATTCACTCAGTATTCATGTAGGCTTACCCACATGTTTATCATGGTGTATTTCTTCATACATTCTTGAATTTTTAAGCTTCTCTCTGAGATTATTTTCCTTTTATTTATAGAACATCTTTTGGTAATTCCTTTGTTAAAATATTTTGTTGATGATTTCTCTCAGTTTTTATTTGTCTGAAAATGTCCTTTATCATTGATGTTTTTGAAAGAAATATTTACCAAATTTAGAATTAGACTTTGACAGTTATTTTCTGTCAGAACTTTCAGATTGCATTCTGTTATTCTTTGGCTTCATTGTTTCTCTTGAGAAGTCAGCTGTATATTTTGATATTGCTCCTTGGGAGATAATTATCTGTAAACCATAATCGCTTTCTGCCTTTGTAATATTTTACTTTTCTTCTTGGTTATGAGCAGTTTTTATTCTTGCATATATGTATAGGCAGTTTTCTATGTTATGGCTAGATATATTTTTCTTTGAATTTATCCTACACATGGTTCACACTATTATTTACTTCTATGACTTGATACTTTTTCTTATTTGAGGACAATTTTATTGCTATTTTCTCTTAAAACCTAGCTTCTGTCCCTTCTGTGACTCTAATTACATGTATATTTTATATATATACATATACATATACATATACATATATATATGATGTCCTTTATGTGATATCCTGTATGTCTCTTATATTTTTGTAACCTGCCTCCATCTGGATATTTTCCTTTCTTCTGCTGTGTCTAACATAGCTAAATCTATCTATTGAGTTCTTCATTTAGTCATTATGATTTTAAATACTATACTTTCTATTTTATTATTTTTTAATAGGTTCATTTTGTCATCTATTTTCACAAATATATAGGCCTGGTTGCCTTAGTAGTACTGAAATCCAAATTTCATCACCTAGATGCATGTGACTATTGAACACTCTAAGCCACTGTTTTCTTCTTGGCTTTCCTTGTCTTTGGGCCACTTACTTATGATAAAATCCCTCAAAGAGAAGGTAGAAAACAATGCCAGTTCACCTGAATGTATTTTTCTTTCCTCTAAAAATTATGGTTGCTAAAGTCTTTTTTTTAAAAGATTTTATTTATTTATTTGACAGACAGAGATCACAAGTAGGCAGAGAGGCAGGCAGAGAGATAGGAAGGGAAGCAGGCTCCCTGCTGAGTAGAGAGCCCGATGCAGGGCTCTATCCCAGGACTCTGGGATCAAGACCTGAGCCGAAGGCAGAGGCTTTAACCCACTGAGCCACCCAGGCGCCCCTGGTTGCTAAAGTCTTTGATGCCTTTGTTGCTCCCCACTACCTTCAAATAACTATGTTGAGACATTTGTCTGGCTTTTATAGTTCTCTGTGGAAGGGTTGCTCTGAGACAGTATACTCCTCATGTCCAGGTGACTAGTAGTGTTAGCATATTCAAATGCCATTTCAGGGGAGGTAGTAATGGAAACTGGACACTTTCCTTAATTGAAAAGGCAAAGAAAAGGAGTAAGTAATGTGCAAAGTTTGTGTAACACAGGCAACGGTGGATAGAGTAGGTAGATAGAATTTTGTTTTGACCTAAAATTTTGTATGTATTTAAGTAATTTTGACATTTTGATCTAGAAGTATTTAGCTCATTTTAGTCATTAGAGAAAAGGAGGAAATCGCATCCTAGAGCATTGTGGCTCTACTATTACTACTATTACTACTATTACTATTACTATTACTATTACTATTACTATTACTACTATTACTGTGGGACCAGCTGATAAGAACCAGAGTTGAAAGCACTTCTCTTGTTTTCAAACTTTCAGTAAGGTGGCTGTTATGAAATGAACAGTATTTCTACAAAGTTCATATGCTGAAGCCATAACCCCCAATGTGTAGAGGTAGGACTTCTAAAGAGGCTATTAAGGTTAAGTGAGGTTATAAGAGTGGGGCCCTAAAATGATAGGATTAATGTGCTTATAAGAAGAGAAAGAGAGATCAGAACCCACTCTCTCTCTTTTTCTCTCTCAGGGCATGCACATAGAAAAGGTCGTGTGAGGACCCAGTGAGAAGTTGATTGTCTGTAATCCAGGAAGTGAGGTCTCACCAGACACCAACCCTACTGGTACATGATTCTGGGACTTCCAGCCTTAGAACTGTG
>RCUC01124792.1:0-13635 GCA_003697995.1 Taxidea taxus jeffersonii | reverse complement strand
GTCCTCTGCATGCGTCTATGCTCATGCTTCTTGTCTTCTTGCAGACACACAATGCTGAGTATGGTCCCCACTCCTCGAATGCTCACGAGGACCCCTCCAGAACACACGTGGAAGAGTGCATGCCCCATGCATCAAAGGGTTCATTCAATCAACAGATCCCACTGCTTAACTGTTAAAAGGGCATTTTATTTTTTTTAAAGATCTTATTTATTTATCTGACAGAGAGAGATCACAAGGAGGCAGAGAGGCAGGCAGAGAGAGAGGAGGAAGCAGGCTTCCCGCTGAGCAAAGAGCCCGATGCGGGCTCGGTCCCAGGACCCTGAGATCATGACCTGAGCCGAAAGCAGAAGCTTAACCCACTGAGCCACCCAGGCGCCCCAAAAGGGCATTTTAAACAAATTCATCCGTATGATACCCCAAGCAGGAACCAAAACAACTTTCTAACAAAACTTCCTAACAAGGAAGGACCAAAACATCATCCGTATGATACCCCAAGCAGGAACCAAAACAACTTTCTAACAAAACTTCCTAACAAGGAGGTTTTCTGGAGAAAAAATAAACACTTTATAGTGTTTCTGCAATTACACATCGAAACAGGTGATTCTGGGTCCTGAAAAGTCAGTTCCGACCCAACAGTCAACACATACACAGCTCGTGGGTACCGGCGGTCTGGGAACCTCATGCTCTGGAAATGTGGCTTTCCGATAAGCTGGCTTGTCCGCACTCACCACAGCCACGAAAGCTGTGTCATTACTGAGTACCTGGGAAGAAACCCCATGGAGCTCAAGCCGCACCCAGAGCTCCTTATTTGGTGCCTTCATGACACGCCGTCCGTTTTATCTGCTTACAGGCTTTGGAAACCTTGTCTCGATTTAAAATCTTAAAGCAAACAGAATCCGGTTTTGTTCCTCGTTTGCCTGTTTTTAGTGATCACACCCAACGCACCCCACACCCCGGCCCGCACACATATCCCTACATAAACAAAGACGTGCCTTCCTATATGCGAGGTTTCATTAATACTATTTACATGTAAAATAATTCTTAGAGGCACCTGGGTGGCTCAGTCCATTGAGCGTCTGCCTTTGGCTCAGGTCATGATCTTGGGGTCCTACGACCGGGCTCTCTGCTCAGCTCTCTGCTCTGCTTCTCCTTTCCCTTGCTCTAGCTCACTCTCCTCTCTCTCTCTCTCCCCCTTCTCAAATAAATAAACAAAATCTTGGAAAAATAAAAGCATATATTTTAAAATGTTTTCTCTATCTTTAAGATGGAGAATTTGTGGTATTTTATTGGCTTCCCTCTGGTCGGGCTTAAATTCTTTGTTTTTTTTTTTTTTTTTTAATGAAGATTTTATTTCTTTATTTATTCCAGAGAGAGAGAGATTGAAAGAGCAGAGGGAGAGGGAGAAGCAAATTTGGCACACAGCCCAAGGCAGGGCTCCATCCCAGAATGTCAAGATCATGACCTGAGCCAAAACCAAGAGTCAGGTGTTCAGCCTACTGAGCCAGCCAGGTGCCCCGGTCAGGTTTGATTTCTAAAGCCTCTTTCTGCTTGCTAAAATCTATTCCATGCCAATATCCTCCATTGGGCAATGATTGTAACCCAAAGCTTCCGTCCTGCCAACGCACAAGGCCAGCTGCATGTGCTTTTCTGTCTTCCTTCTCAGAAAACTCGAGTCTGATTTGCTAACTCATACACATATCATGGAAACTCGGGGACTCACATGCACAGGGCAAGCACTGAGTGCGGTTTCGTGCTGACTTTGTTGTGGGCTTCCACCTGCTACCTCATCGGGGCTGCCTGGGGGGACCATGCCTGGGTGTCCCCAACAATCAAAGCACAGAGTTCCACTCTCCATAGGTCCTGCCACTTACCCACCATGGAGTCCATCTCCTGCACATTGTCCCCATATAAGCCATGCTTGCTGGTGCCAATGAACTCGGTCGTCGTGGGGAGAGGCATGTGCACATGCAGAAAGGAGAAAACAAGGAGGAAAGTTCCTTCACGGTGCCTGGGGAGACATCAATCACTCCGCTATGAGTCTGCAAAGTCTGGGAAGGAGAACCACATCATTTTTGTCACACAGACCCAGTGTCCATCCATCCTCTATGAACCCCAGGAGAGGGGATGCATGCACGAGGCAGCCTCTTGGAGAAAGCACCCTGGCTAGGGTAGACGCCAGCATCCTCCAGCATCTGGACTGCTCCCCAGGACATGTGTGGGAGGGTGTAATTCCTATGTGACCCCACCTGCCCAACAAAGCTCACAAGCTTTGCCCAGAACACTTTTCCCATGACTGAAAAAGTCTCAGGCCGGAGTGACACCCAAAAGACCCAAGGGATGGTGGCTCGGGAGTGGTTTCTGACTCCCAACGCTGACTCTTTCACAACCCCCAAGCAAGCATGGACAGAAACATCTTGGCAAGCTGCCTGCACAACTTCAGGTCTCCTGAGAAGACACAGGAAATGAGTACGATCCACTTTGAGCCCTGACAACCCATAGGGAAGATAGGATATCAGCCAACCAGGGCAAGACATGACACAAATGCCACTCTGGAAAATTTCTGCTCTGATGACATATAATGGCGTAAAGAATGAGGGGGAAAATGAAAAAAAAAAAAAAATTGGGTCATGAGGAGCTGGGTTGAATGGTATCCCACCTACCCAGAGGCTCAGAATGGGATTTTGTTTGAGAATGAGGTCTTTAGAGATGTAATTAGTGGAGAGAAGGTCATCTTGGCATGGGGTGGGGGCAGAATTCAAGAACTGGTGTTCTTAAAGGAAAACGATGGTTTGCAAGGGATACTGAAGAATGAGATGATACAGATGTTGCTTTACATCACAAAAGGGAATCTGCAGATGGGATTAAGTTCAGGACCTTGAGATGGGAAGATAATCCTGGATTATCTGGCTGTGGATTCAATGCAATCACAAGTGTCCTTTTAATAGGGTCCCCAATATGGATCAAAAACAGTGTGGGCAGGAGGTCAAGGAAACCCTGCAGCCCCTCCAGCCTGGGACGATAAGCAGACTCTTCCCTAAAACCTCCAGTATGAGCCAGTCCTCCCAATGCCTCGATTGTAGCCCTGTAGGATGAGATTCAGATTCCTGACTCCAGCACCATAAAATAGTAAGTCTGTGTTGCCTTAAGCCACTCCTGCTTGCAGAAATCTCTCCCAGGAGCCACAGGAAACTCATACACTGAGAACCCCGATAAAAGCAACTTCTAGCATCCACGAACCCCAAGGCTGATGTTGCTCATGGCAACCTCAATAACTCACAAAGGAGCTTCTGAATCTTCAGAGTCCCCATTCCCTTTCCACATGGTGCCATGGTGGACCATAGAGACCTTCTGAAACTCAACACAGCTCTTGGCGATGGAAGCACGTTTTCACACCCCCGTATTTGTTCTTGGTGTACTAATGTAAACAGTAAGCAACGACGGGTGCAGGCGTCTTCAGACTTGAACTGGCTCACAGAATGGAACGGGATCGCTCATCTAGATCTTTTGACGTGATGATGTCACCTCGTAACATCTTAATGTGTCCCCTTGCAAAGCATCTGCAGCTCTGCACGTAAAGGAAGTTTCCAGGTGATGAGGAGTTTGCCCTAAGAGAAACCAGCCATTCCATTGCATCTACAGTGCAAAGACGGTTTAATCTCTCTGAGTCTAAATTTGTATTGTGCCCACCGTGGCTACAAGGTGAAGACAAAGCTAGCTACAGGTCGCCCAAGATCCTTTACACCACCAACCTGCTCTATGTACCAACCAAACACAGATCCTTACCCCAAGATGATCTCATCCTCACAAATGACACTTGCAAAGACCCTATTCCCAAATAAGATCACATTCTGAGACTCTAGGTAGACATGAATATTGGAGGGACACCGCTCCACCCAGCTCACCATGGTACAACCATTTTTTAAATTAGTTTTTTCCCATTCTTTTCATTTTGTTATCTCACCAGAGCAGAAATTTTTCAGAGTGGCATTTGCATTACATGCTGTCCTTGTTAGCTGAGGACCTATTTTCCTTGTGCTTGAGCTTCACGCAGTAAGCCTGGCACCTCTGTTTCATCTTGTTCTTGCTCATGTTTGAAGGTTCAGTTAACGTGAGTTCTCAAGTATGGCTTCTCTGACATATTGGAAAGTCCCTACAGTTTGGACTGATAGCACCTGGATTTATGACCATTATCTTATTTCTTATCATGTTCTTGTACATCTGTTGTCATCCCTAAATGTGAACTTGTCCTTGAAGTCTAGGATGAATCCCCAGCATGGTGATTAGTAAGGGTAAAGCCTTGGGCAATGTTAAAATGGTGAATAAAGAAATGTGTCTTTTAAAAAAAAAAATGCAACAACTGGAGACCCATAAATACGACTCCTTCGGAAAGTTTCCAGGGATTATGTTCTGGATGCACTGGGCTTTATAATGATCACCACTGATCTCAGCTGAATAACATCCCTTACATAGCTCACACTCAATGATAAGCTCTCTGGTTTAATTTCTCAGGGAAGTCACTTTCTGAACAAGAAAATGGTGCAATGGCCAACTTATTCTACTATCTAGTTTCCTGGCAAATACATTTCCCATTGCACTTTATATGCAGACAGTATGTGTATCAATACATATGCATGTATTATAAATTAAGAAGCCAGATTTGTAATTTTGAGCTTTCTGTGAGTCTGTCTGCTCGATCTGACCAAATATGAATTTCAAGGCCAATGGACAAATGGTGATTTTAATAATAAGAACTCGAACGAGTTAGCCTTCCTTAGGTACTGCGTGAAGAGTCCAGCTTGCCTCCAAAACGCACTGTATTGTATTGTCTAGCCCTAGCTACTAGTATTCCCTTTCTTAATTCAATAATGTTCAAATCATCCCCTCTCATTTTTGAAAAAGTGTTCATTGTGTTATGTTTTTAAAACACTCCTCTCTTGAAAATACTCTGTCTTACATCCATTAAGATATGTGGATTTTCTTTCTTTCTTTCTTCCTTTTTTTGTAAATTAGTTTTACCTTTCCATAAATGAAATGGCCTCCTTCACCATGATGGAACCAGCTCGCTCTGCCTTCATGGGCTGTTCGGTGATGTCGTGCTGTCGTAGGAGGAGACAATCCCAGTACAGAGGAGACGTGTAACTGGAGAACCAAAAGTAGCCCAGCAGAAAAATAAAAAGAATCATAGAGAGGATGAAGAACCAGGGAAGAGAGATCAAGTGACACAGTTTCGCCAAGATGAGAGTGAGTGCAGCAATGGCGACCAGCTGCACACAAAACCAGATTTTGCTTTCGATGGCTAATTCTGTGTCACGAGAGGGATCTGGCCAGCAGGGGTCAATGAGAGTGAATGGCATGCCATAGAAGTAGTCAAAGCCATAATGGTTTGGATGATGGCACTGGTCACCTCTGGACTGGCAGTTTAAGCCTTGATGCCATTTGCCTGAAATGACAAACAGATAAACAAAGCATAGTATGCTCGCACACCATGAAGATCATGTGAGCACGCTTCATTCAAAACCAGCGACTCGTGCACAAAAATGGAAGAGCAAATAGTTTTCTTCTGCCTAAAAATCTGAGGTCAGCACCCGAACTCATCTTTCGCTCTTCTTTAGCTCACAGGAATTGTGTTAAGATCTGGTTGTGGGTGACCAGATAGGATGCAAAATAAAGGAAGGAAAAATTCAGCTGTGAGTTTGTAGCAAGAATGTGAACTGGGCAACTTCTCATTCACAGAAGGAAATAAATCATAGCAGCAAAAATAAATGTATAACAGAAACAGGGCAGATTAGATTACAGGTGTGGATAGATAGGTGAGTAGGAGGGTAGGTACATGACATTAGATAATGAGATATACATGACATAAGATGGATGGACAACAGGCACAATGGATAGATAGGTAGGTAGATAGGTACATAGGTGGGTAGATAGATATTAGATAGATAGATAGATACAAATAAATGATGGGACATAGATGGGGCATGTATATATGTATACACAGGTGGATAGATGGATAGATTGATGATAGATGAACGGGCGGATGTGTGCATGGATGGATAGATGGGTATACAGATAATAGATAAAGACAGATGATAGCAGATAGATAGATGATAGATAGATAGATAGATAGATGATAGATAGATAGATCGAAGATAGATATGGATGAATGATGGAGGATGGACCAAGCATGGATGAAGGATGATTGCATAGTTCACTGGATGGAAATCCTAGGTCTCCCACTAAAGTTCACTAAACTTTATTTGATAAAACTTGCCACACCTTGAACAGTAACAAAAAGACCCATGGGCATGGGAATCCTGTTGGCATGTGGACTCTAACACACAATGGTCACGTGTATCCACTAAAACATTAACAGTCCCCTACGTGGACTTAGGAGTACTGGAAGGATCCACGTACTCACGTCTTTGAGCAACTGAGGGGGTAAGCAGATATGAGGCAAGGCTATGACCCAGGTTTTTCCATCCTGCACCTCCACTAAGATTGTCTTCTCTTGTCAATGTCACATTGGTTAGAAAGCTTGATTTTAAACGGCACCTCATTTTCATGTCAGTTGAAACCCAGGCTCTCAAATGGGGACAGTAGGTTTAGGTTCCAATGGGTCATCATGGGTTGACATCTATCATCTTTGGCAGTGAGAAAAAAGACATCTGTACAATATCCATGGTTCCATCTTAATGAAATGATTAGGTGGGCGAGACAACTTATCTTGATAAAATATACAAGCACAGACAGGCTGACGAATTTGATGTTATTGTGCAACATTTACATTGAAATGTCTCATGTGTCTCTCAGCCTTGGGAAGACGCTATTTTCTCATCTTTGAAATTAGGGAACTGGGTTATTCTCAGACATCCCTTCTGCCTGTAAGTTTTCAATGATTCCGTCAATGTGCAATGCAATTAAGTAAGGATCCTGATCATTACCATCCCTCTGCAACTCAACTGGGAGACTAAATGCAAACTTAATCATTGCCAAAGGGAGCAGCACAGTTTTTTCCTCTTCATTGACTCTCTTGAGCTGTGGAAGTGGTGAAAGAAGGAGCTAACCCATGGGGACATACTGGAAGGGGTCAATCGAAACTTTCTGAGGCAATCAAAATGCTCCTTATCTTGATTTAGGTGACAGATACAGGGTGTAGACATTTTTCAAAAGACATTTTTTTAAGATACATTTTTTTTCTCTATTTGGACGATGGATATAGGGTGTAGACATTTATATGGAGTCAAAAGTTGACCCCATAAGAAGTTAATGATGCATAAAGTTATTTGTGTGCTCTTAAGAGAGCTCAGCTCGTTTCTTAAATCATACATGGTGAGATGAAGGATTTCAGAGTCTGCAGAGAATAATAGAGCAAGACCATCATAGAAGAGTGGGGGTCTGTGCAAAGGTGATATAGAAACACATGGGGTGGCCATCTGGCAAGGCCTGGCGGTCAGGTGGGAAGGGATCTTCTGTGGTGCCTGAAATATGTATGAAAAGGATAAACATGCGCCATTTAGGAACGAGTAAGTGTATGTGTGCGTGTTCAGTGAGGAGGGTCATTATGATAGAGGATCCCAGGTGAACAAAACACAACAATGAAAGAGTTCTGGAGGACACAGGGGACACGTTTACTTGAGAAAGTCCATATAATATATTAAACAGATTAATGCTGGAAAGAGAAAGGTCAGAGGTAGCCAATGAAATGGCAGATGTAGAGCCTACCGCACACAGAGGGTCTTCTCTGCCATAGCCAACATGCATGCTTATTTTGAAATAAAGGGTTTCCAAGAAAACCATGTCAAATAGAGAACACAGGGGTGTGGGGATGGTGCAGTCAGTTAAACATCAGACTCTTCATTTCTGCTCAGGTCATGATCTCAGGGTCATGAGAACGAGACATCAGGTTCTGCGTTCAGCACTGTCTGCTTTGGATTGCCTCTCCCTTTCTCTCTGCCCCTCCCACTCGTGCTCTCTCAAATACATAAATAAATCTTGAAAAAAGGATAGAACAACACATATTATTTTTTTATAATAAATAACTCACGCCTTTGGCCACTTCTTACCTATTATTGCCGTGCTATACCCTTGCTTCTTCAATAAGGCTGCAAATGTTGTCTCGTTATGAGGGAGTCCAGCAGGGGCTCCAAGTGTGATGATGACACGGTTTTGTGTGTTAGAGACCATTCCTAAGTGGGATGGAAAAACAAAACAAACAAACAAAAAAAGAGCACACATATACAGTGAGTAAATGCCCATCAGCATCTACTTAGGGAGATTGTTATTCTCTTAGGGAGAAATTAGGGAGATGGGTTACTCTCAGACATCTCTTCTGCCTGTAAATCATCAGTGACGCCATCAATGTGTAATGCAATTAACTAGGAAACTGTTCGTTACCATCCCACTGCAATGCAATCGGGAGACTAAATGCAGACTTAATCATTGCCAAAGGGAGTAGCACAGGTTTTTTTTGTTGTTGTTGTTGTTATTGTTTTTATGTGCATTGACTCTTCTTTGAGCTTTGGGAGTAGTGAAAGAAGGAGCTAACCCATAGGGACAGACTGGAAGAGGTCAAAGGAAACTTTCTGAAGCAACTGAAATGTTCCTTATGTTGAGTCAGATGACAGATGCAGGGTGTAGACATTTTTCAAAAGACATTTTTTTTTAAAGATACGTTTTTAAGATCCACTCAGCATGAAGAGGAGGAAGTGAGTTATGGAGGGTTCAGGAGCTGGAAGGTGCAGATGTAACATGTGAGGAACAGGAAATCATCACGCAGGGGAGGAAAATTGTGTTTCCCAGAGAGAACGCACACTGGTCTCCACTACAGACCCCTTTACACGTTTGCACGCACACACACAACACTATCAGACCTGCACAAACACACCATTCAAATCACAGTCTACACATAGAATCCAGCATGTTTACGATGATACACGGAATCTTTTCAATAGACACTGGTGATTGAACATCTAACACAAGCTACCCTTGGTGGCTTGGTGGGGAAATCACCCTATTGGAAAAGGAGCTGAAAAATGAAACCTTGTGAAAACTTCAAAGTCTACTGTTTCTACAATAGATTCTTTTTTCTGACAATAGATTTTAGTTGTATTTGTATAAAAGATAGATAAGCCAAATGTCTGTCAAAAACCTGACATTGAGGCCTCTGGGAAGACTGGACACATAGTTTTTGAACCTCTCCATTCCTTACCAAAAATAGAGCAATAAGAAAAGAAAACTGCTAACTCATGGACATCACTAATGACAAATCTAGATGACAGGTAGATGGGGACATGTCAAACAAGTCCAAGATCTACGTTTTACAGAAAAGAAGCAGAAGAATGCAAACCAGTTTCTGAAGGATCCATTAACTGAAGAAGCCCAGAATAGCCAACAGGTGGTCTCTGGACAAGAGCAAAAACAGAGGGACTTTTCCCAGTCCCACTGCTAGTAACCGAAGATTTCTGGGTGCATTGAAAATGTTGGAGCAATCCAGCCTGAAGAACTCCCTAAACTGACCTATCCTGGCTTCCTTCCAAAATGGCAGCCCAACCTTGAAGCAATATCCAGGAGTAGAGGAAATTGAATAAGACGGGACAAAGTGGGTGAAAAGAAAGAGAAATTCCATATAAAAGCAAGAGAGGCGATTCAGTAGGAGACTTTCAGAGAGGGAGCTCCCATTGTTTAAATACCATATTACAAGAAGGCAAGAGAAAACTCTTCCAAGTTGGATTTGGTAACCATGTCCTCTGCATGAAACCATCTCCTTTGTAACGTTAGGGATGCTAGTTTTACATAAAGTGAGTAGCACAGAGGAAAAGAAGAAGAGTCAAATCACCTATAAGTTTACCATAAGAAAAAAAAAAAAAACAGCTGGACCTGATTCATCTTAGCACAAGCTAACCAAGATATTGTCAACCTCATGGGATACAAAAGGTTAGGTGACAACCTGAAACAAGCTGGACAAAGGGCTTCTCAAGCTTGACTAAGAATTGGATGTAAGAATTAGACACCATTCACCCAGGAATTGTATGCTCTGCTTCCTCTTAAACCATAGCATCTGTGATAAACCACGGCCGGCCTGACTATCGTTGAAAACATAACCACATGGCCCACCCATTCCACCCATTGGTATTGTATCCAAAAGAACTGAAAATACGTGTTGAGTCAAAAACGTGTATGGGCAGGTACACAAGAGAACTATTCTTAAGAGCCTAAAGCCGGAAACAATCCAATGGTTGGTCAATCAAGAGATGAATAAAGAGAACATGTTAAAACCATATAATCGTTTTTGTTTTTTTTTTAAGATTTTATTTATTTTTTTTTGACAGAGAGAGATCACAAGTAGGCAGAGAGGCAGGCAGAGAGGAGGGGAGAAGCAGGCTCCCTGCTGAGCAGAGAGCCCGATGTGGGGCTCGATCCCAGGACCCTGAGACCATGACCTGAGCCGAAGGCAGAGGCTTTAACCCACTGAGCCACCCAGGCGCCCCAAAACCATATAATCTTAAGATGTGTGATAAACGTTGGAGACCTTCTGGCGGGTCCTCCTCATGACACCCCCAATTAGTGCAGATGCATCTTGTTAATTACTTCTTCCAAGACTGCTTGTCATTCTTGCCCTGGGAGGGAAAGTCCTGCCTACTCCTGATCACGGAACTCAGGATAAAGCATCAGGGCGAGGTGAATAGACACAGGGATCTGCAGGGATGACTTGGGCCAACGAGGGGAGCAGTGGTTTTCATGCAGACATCTGCAGCTGTGAATGCAAGGACGTGTGTGTGTGTGTGTGTGTGTGTGTGTGTGTGTGTCTGTGTGTTTGCAGTTTTGGGGGGGGCAAATTTTTTTTAAATGGACTAGCCGCATTTTCATTTCCTTGAATCCTAATGTGTCCACAGATCGTAAAAGAGGCATGTCCATCTACACACCTGATCGGATGGGGTATCTTCCCGTGAGGAAGGCGGCCCGGCTTGGGGTGCACATGGAGGCTGCAGAGATGTGGTGATTCAGCTGTACCCCTTCCTTGGCTAGGCGGTCTATGTGAGGTGTCCTGGAAAGAAACAGAAAGGGAACTGCAGAGAGGACGAAGAAGGAAGAGACAGACAAAGGCAGAAACCAACACTGCTGTTTACGATGATTCCCGGAGCTCAGGACAGCAGAAGGAACCGCACACAGAGCCCTATTTCCTTTTTCTCCTCACGTCATGGAAAAAGTACAGCTGAGGTTTTACACAGTGGCTATCTCTTGGAAGGTTGATATCCTTTGGTTCTGCAATATGGTGTCTAATGAGTATATGGCCCTGGCTTCTAAAATATATATATAAAAAAACTTATGTGTCTGTGGACCGATTCATTAAGGCTAATGACGTACAGACTTTAGTTATGCGTAGCTTACTTATAGACACAAGGAAAAGTTCGATGCACATGTTCCGTAGCAAGATGTCCCTACTCTAGACAAAGTTTGCAACCCCTGCCTTGTCATTCCCTGTAAAGATGCCTGGAGGTTGGAGACCATCAGATAGACTTCTACAGCAGAATCACTTGGCTGGATGCAAATAAAGTGTATTGAGACCTAGCTTTCGTCATGACAGAAATGATTGAACAAAATGAAACTGTTAAAGTATAGGGTTCACACATCAAGTGTGACATTGACACACGTCCATGGTTTTTGTCGCCTACCACAGAGCTCTAACTCTGTTTCCCCTATGCTTCTTGATTCTTTCAGAGGACCCACTCTTAAAATTGAAGGATATTACCTTAAAAGGCTTCAAAAATTAGGAAGCATAAAATGACCAGTTCCACCAAGTAAAAGTGTGCGTAAAAATCATCACTCACTGGGGGCACCTGGGGGGCTCAGTCGGTTGAGCGGATGACTCTTGGTTTTGGCTCAGGTCATGATCTCAGGGTCGTGGGATCGAGCCCCGAGTTGGGCTTCGTGCTCAGTGGGAAGTCTGCTTGAGATTATCTGTCCCTGCACCCCCCCTCTCCCTTTCTAAAATAAATAAATCTTTTAAAAAATCATCACTTGTGTCATAGTATTGCATATCACAGAGGGCTCACTATGTGTCAGGTATGGACTCCAAATGTTCTGCACGTATGAACTCACACCTGTATACTACCCACCTGTGCGTTCAATCAACAAGAAAGAAGACCAAGACACAGAGGTTAAGTAACTCGCTCAAGATTTCACCAGCGGTAAGTGCAGACCCAAGATTCAAATCCAAACAGGCCTGATTTTAGCATTATTTGCTTCTTTTAAAGACAATTTCCAGCCCATGAGTTTGGTTTTCCACATGATATAGTCATAAAAGTTCAACCTCCCAAGCCCAGACAACAGATGAAATAACACAACTTAGCCCGAAACCATACCTCATGGTGTCATTGCCAAAGCAGCCCAGGTCCCCAATCCCAAGGTCATCCACCATAATCAGGACTACATTAGGCTTATCATCATGCTCCTCTTGGGATCGGCATGGATTTAAGAGTACACATATCCAAGACAGAGTGATGAAGAGCCTCCTGAAAAACAAACATGGATTTTATGCAATGATTTTGGGAGCTACGTCCCTTTGCAATGTCCCCTTCTCATGAAAACAACCAGACACATCTCCTTGAGGAACAGGAGAGCCTCTCGAATTTCTCTTCCTAAGCATTGGTTGCTTCTGTCGAATGGGGTCCTTGAGGATCAAAATGACCCTCTCCTGGGTTTCCCACTCACATACACTAAATGCTTTTCCAGGAGGTGAAGTCTGAAATCGTTTACTCAGAGACAAAGCACTTCTTAGGCCAGAGGCAATAAGACTCCTGAGGTCATATCCTTGGAAGAAGGAGCCTGCTGACTTTCCTTCACACCAGATGGAGCTCAAACGTGGGCAGCTGTAGAGGTTTGCTGAGGGGACATTTGGTTGGCACAACAAACACCAACAGCAATGAGTAGGAAACAAAACAAAGAAAAGGCAACCCCAGGATAAAGGAGAAGGGGGAACGTTGGTGAAGAACTGAATTCTGGAAAAGGAGCAGCCTGAAATCTGAAGACCAGTCTAGTCCCCTTCAGGATGCTGGTCAGTCCCAACCCAAGTCCCATTGTCTCAAAGAAATAGGTCATTCCCTTCCCACTGGATCCCTACTCTATCGGGTAATGAATGTTGGACACCTGAACTATTAGCTGCTAACATTTCCATGTTGTCTTTATCTTACTTCGAAACCCACCTCAAATATTTCCTCTGGAAAGAAGAGAAATGGTCACTGACCCTTGTCTGCTCTCAGAACCCATTGTAAGCTCTCAAAAACCAATGCTGGCCCCATGAGTAGCAGCTCTTTGGTTTTATCCAAACATATCTATCCCCCCAAGACTATGAACTTCTCAAAGGTGGGACCTATATGCCCAGGACTTTTCCCATTGCCAAATCATGTGTGTTTTCATCTACCCAACATGGCTTGTACTGCCTTTCCCACATGCTATTTTTACAATATTTCATTTATTTTTATTCTTGTCATTAAAGTGTAGCAGGCACGCAGTGTTACAGACGGGGCACAGCACACTGATTGGACAAGTCTCTGTGTTATGCTGTGATCACCAGAAATGGACCCACCACCTGTCCCCACGCAATGCTACTAAATTACCTGCAGCACCTGAAAATAA
>ML100382.1:23781-40283 GCA_003697995.1 Taxidea taxus jeffersonii | reverse complement strand
CATAAGCATTTATCACAGAGCTAGCAAAAGCATTTCTAAAATTTGTGGGGGGCCAGAAAAGACCCGGAATAGCCAAAGGGATGTTGAAAAAGAAAAGCAAAGCAGAAGGCATCACAATTTTGGATTTCAAGCTCTATTACAAAGCTGTAATCATCAAGACAGTATGGTACTGTCACAAAAACAGACACGTAGATCAATGGAACAGAATAGAAAACCCAGAAATGGGGACACCTGGGTGGCTCAGTTGGTTAAGCGGCTGCCTTCGGCTCAGGTCATGATCCCAGAGTCCTGGGATCGAGTCCCACATCAGGCTCCTTGCTCGGCAGGGAGCCTGCTCCTCCCTCTGCCTCTGCCTGTGCTCGCTCTCTCTCTCTCTCTAACTAATAAATAAATAAAATCTTAAAAAAAAAAAGAAAACCCAGAAATGGACCCTTAACTCTATGGTCAACTAATCTTCAACAAAGTAGGAAAGAATAGCCAATGGAGAAAAGGCAATCTCTTCAACAAATGGTATTGGGAAAACTGGACAGTCACATGCAGAAGAATGGAACTGGGCCACTTTCTTATACCATATACAAAAATAAATTCAAAATAGATGAGAGATCTAAATGTAAGAAAGGAAACCATCAAAACCCTAGAGGAGAATACATGTAGAAACCTCTCTGACCTCGACCTCAATTTCTTTTTAGACACGTCTCTGGAGACAAGGGAAACAAAACCAAAAATGAACTATTGGTACTTCATCAAGAAAAAAACTTCTGCACAGAGAGGGAAAACAATAAGACTAAAAGAAAACCTAAGGAATGAGAGAAGATATTTACAAATGACATCAGATAAAGGGCTACTGTCCAAAATCTATAAAGAACTTATCAAACTCAACACCCAAAGAAAAAATAATCCAGTTAAAAATGGACAGAAGACATGAATAGACACTTTTCCAAATAACACATCCAGATGGCCAACAGACACATGTAAAGGTGCTCAATGTCTCTCATTATCAGGGAAATGCAAATCAAAACCACAATGACATAACACCTCACACCAGTCAGGATGGCTAAAATTAACAACTCAGGAAACAATAAGTGTTGGCTAGGATGTGGAGAAAAGGGACCCCTTTGCACTGTTAGTAGCAATGTAAGATGATGCAAACACCCTGGAAAACAGTATGTAGGTTCCTCAAAAAGTTAAAAATTTAACTACCCTGTTACCCAGTAGTTACACTACTAGGTATTTATCAAAAGGATACAAAAATGTGGATTTGAAGGGGCAGATGCACCACAATGTTTAGAGCAACACTATCAACAATAGCCAAACTATGGAAAGAGCCCAAATGTCCATCAACTGGTGAATGGATAAAGAAGATGTGGTATATATACACAATGGAATATTACTCAGCTATCAAAAAGAATGAAATCTTGCCATTTGCAACGATGTGGATTGAACTAGAATGTATTATGCTAAGTGAAATAAGTCAGATAAAGATAAATACTATATGATTCCACTCATGTGTGGAATTTAAGAAACAAAACAGATGAACCAGAGAAAAGGAAGGGAAAATAAAAAAAGATAAAGACAGAGAGGGAGGCAAACCATGTGAGACTCTTAACTACAGGAAACAAATTGAGGGCTGCTGGAGGTGGGTGGGGGGGATGGGCTATATGGGTGATGGGCATCATTTGGAATGAGCACTGGGTATTTTATGTGGGTGATGAATCACTGGATTCCCATCCTAAAACCAATATTGCACTCTATGTTAAATAACTTGAAATTAAATAAAAAAATTATATATCTTGGGGTGCCTGGCTGGCTCAGTTGGTGGAGCTTGTCACTCTGATATTGTGGTTGTGAGTTTGAGCCCCATATTGGGTGTAGAAACTACTTAAAAAATAAAATAAAATAAATTAAAATAAAAAAATTCTAGATGCCAACCTCAAAACATGTGAAGAGGCAATCGGTTTAAAATTTTTTTTTAAAAGATTTTATTTATTTATTTATTGACAGACAAAGATCACAAGTAGGCAGAGAGGTAGGCAGAGAGAGAGAGGAGGAAGCAGGCTCCCTGCTGAGCAGAGAGCCCGATGCGGGGCTCGATCCCAGGACCTTGAGATCATGACCTGAGCCGAAGGCAGAGGCTTTAACCCACTGAGCCACCCAGGCGCCCTAAAAAAATTTTTTTTAGAACAAACTATCTGATAGGGTCCCTTATCAAAGGAACGAGACTGAGACAAAGTGAAAGTTATGCAAAGCTTTATTCCATGCGAAGCATTAGAAGTCAGACTGGGCAGGGTCGCCTCCGAAGAGAGCTACCCGCCTTGGTCTTACAGGCTAGTTTTTAATAGGGCACAACCGCAGACCTCTACGTATGTGGCTTTGGCTGACTGGATGTCTCCTACCTGTCTGGCCTTATTTAGGCATGTGTTTTAGCAACGGTTACCTGGAACTGATACCAGTAACTGCTGAGGCGTTTATTAAACAACAAAATGGTTACCTAGGCAACATGGAGTCACTCTGGCTAAGCAGGCCCAGGCAGGCCCTAGGGGTTTAACAGGTTTTAATGTGGAAACGGCCCCAACACTATCAGAAAGAGAAATTACGAAAACAATTCCATTTACAATAGCATCACAAAGAATAAAAATACTTAGGAATACAAGTAACCAAGGCAGTAAAAGATTTGTACAGTGAGAACTCTAGGACATACATATCAATATAATGGAACATTATCCAGCCACAAGGAAAAAGGAAATCCTGCTGTTTGCCTCAGTGTGGATAGATCTTGAGGGCAAATAAGTCAAATAGAGAAAGACAAATACTGTATGAATTCACTTATGTGGGGTCTAGGAAAAACCTGAACTTGTAGAAACAGAGAGTAGATTGGAGATTGCCAGAGGCTGGGGAGTGGGGGACATGAGTGATGGGGGTCAAAGGGTGTGTACTTCTGGTTATAAGATGAAGCCTGTAGCCTGATGAGAGGGTGAGTTTGGGGATGGGAGTGTGTATTCGTTTCCTAGGGCTTCCCCATAATAAAGCAAAATGGATGATTCTAAATCATGCCGTCTCTGAAACTGGTAGGGGAGAATCCTTACATGCCTCTTCAAGCTTCTGTGTTTGTAGGAAGTCCTTGGCATTCCTTGTCTTAGAGGGTCTCTGGGTCCCTGACTCCATTGTCACCTGCCCATCTACCTTTGTGTATGACACTTCACGTGCGACTCTGTGTCCAAAGGTCTCTCTTCTTAGAAGGACGATAGTCACACTGGATTAGGGGCTCACTGTTCAGTATGACTCACTATTTACATCAGCAATGATCCAATTTCCAAATAAGGTCACATTCTGAGGTACCAGGGGTTAGGACTTCCACAAATCATTTTGGGGGACACAGTTCAACACATGGAAGGGTGGCAGTTTACTTGAGTGTGAAGGGACATGTGTACCCACTATTGATTATAATGGACACTTCAAGGGGGCTTGCTGCTGGAGGGCCCCCTGTGCCTTCTGGAGGCATTCTCAGAAATGGAGGATGTGTGATCATGGAGGGAGGAGGGAGAAGGAAGATGTGTTTCTTTGTTCATTTAGCACAGGGTCTGGGCCGAATGCTCTCACCCCCAGGATAGAGGGAGTGGGTGTCAGGTAAGTTGGGGGAAGGACCACCTAGAATCAAGGAATCAGGGAGTGTTAGAAAGCAGACCTGCCATCTGTCAGGCTCTGGAAGAGGGCTGGCGGGAGAGTGATTGCCCTGTCTTACTCCATAGTCAAGAGTTTTCTTCCCCTGCTCACCTGTGTGCAGAATGTGAAGTGTGGTCCCGGATTGTGGTGGAGGAAAGCAGGGGATACAGGATGATCACATGGAGCATTGTAATGAGTTCAGTTGGGCTTTTGAGGCAAGTGCCAGCTGTCACTGCAGTGGCTCATTATTTTACTGATCTGATCAGCCATTGCCATTCACTTTGGCCCAGTGTAGAAAGTGAGAATGGAAGGCCAGAGGGATGTATTTTTAATAAGGGCACCAGAAAATGGCTTTCATAGAATGACTCAGGCTTTGACTCTTTTCAGCATGACAAATCTGGGTTCTTTGGAGGTTGATTTAATTTTTGGAAATGCTAAAATGTCACTAGGCACAGTACGTGAAGGATTAGAACAGAACCGGAATGGCATTTGTGGTAGAAGGAGGCCCAGCTCGAGGGGTGGCGGCTCAGCGTGAATACAAGCACTTGTTAGGGGCTGTGTCCTCCAGGCAGGCTGGGACTGGCCGAAGGCCTGGGTCAGGACACCCAGGACCTCTTGGCTTTCTAGCTAGGGCTTTGCTCTCTGTCTCCTCCAGGCCTCTCCCCCGCCATCCCCCCCCTTCCCCCACAGAGCACAGACACACAGCAAGTTGGATGCTTCATTTTTTAATCATGCTGGGCTGCAAGCATGGTTAAGGCTTTGACCCCATTCTTTTCAACTTCTCAGACTCCAACTACATTCAGTTTTGCACCCCAGTTTCTCAGATTTCGTCTCCATTCAGCTCCACCTAGAAGAAAGCAGAAGTGAGAATGAGGCTCATGGGGCCCAGGCGCTAGTTCCACCCTGGCCATCCCAGTCAACTTCTGCTTTCCAACTTCACCCGGCCCTTGGAGGTCCTGGCACAGAAGCTGGAGGGATGGAGAGAGGTTGGATTCACCAAAGGCCGAGGGACCTGCCCCTTCCCCACCTGGACAGGCTCTGTAGTGGGAAGGCTGGGGCTTAGACCCCAGGGGCAATCTGGTATCAGGCAACCATGTGGTTTCAGCGTGGATATGAGAAATAGGAGACATTTAAAGGCACAAATGGAGACATTTGAAGGAGGGACGTTTCAAAGGGAGGGGAGGGGCTGGAGTGGTTCCAGGTTTCCAGCGTGGGGTGGAGTTGGGTGTTCCTGCCCTCTTCCTGTCTCTGGATGATGGAGGGTGAATATTTCTGTTCCCATAAGTCTTTGCCTTGGGATGTACTCACCCTCATAAACACGTCTTGTAAGCTCAACTCCTTTATGCAGTGTTTTTTTTGCTCCTTCTAAGCCATGTCCTGGTACTAAGAGATCTTTGTTTCCCAGGAATTCTAATTTTGGAGCAGAAGAATCACACTAGCGGAAGAGTCACATCATTTTCGAGAAAACTCCCACCTTCCCCTCCCACCCCTCACCAGACATTGTCCCTATACAAATTCCTAAACTAAAGAAGTTTTGCTGAGGGGCCCAGCTTTTTTCTTATAGGAAGGTGGGAAGGCAAGGGAGGGAACCACGCAGGCAGCAAAATCTACCATTGAGGAAGTTCCATGTGTGGGCGCGGTGTGTGCACCCCCGTTTGTGCCTTTGCGCTCAGGTGAAGGAATACGTCTGTTTCTCCCTGGGCTCGTCTCCCCGCATGGTGGTGTCATGGGGGCCTGCCACCAGAGACTTCTCTAGCTTGTTATTGACATTGAGACCGACTTACTCAATGGGTTTAGTTCTTCTTTACTTGGGGCGGCACTGTGTGGTTCCTGGGCGGGCTCTTGGGGTGAAGCAGGTTTTGCTGCAGATGTAGTCCCTTCCGGTTCGGCTACAAACAACCCATTGGTTGGTTTGAGCAAAGTCAAAGTGTTTTTTATTTTTGGAACGAGGGGCAGGGCCCCGGGCTACCTAATATGTGCTGGGTGCCAGGATACGGAAGTGCTAAGACTTCTACTCACAGGGACTGAATGTTCTCCCCCTAAAAATTCATATATTGAAATCCTAACCCTCCATTTGATGGTCCTCAGGGGTGGTGCCTAGGAGGTAATTAGGTTTTGAGGGTGGAATTCTCATGAATGGGGTTAGTGCCCTTATAAAAAGAGACTCCATGGCTCTTTTGGCCATGTGAGGATATAATGGGAAGTTAGCAGTCTGCCACCTGGAAGAAGGTCCTTACTAAAAAACTCAAGTGTGCTGGCACCTTGACCTTGGACTTCTAGCTTCCAGAACTGTGAGAAATAAACTTCTGTTGTTTAAGCCACCCAGTCTGTGGTGATTTGTTGTACATCCCAGATGGACTAAGACTAAACCTCTTGGAAGGTGAATAGGGTTAGGCACTTCTGATGGGTAGGATTGTGGAGGGATTTCGGTTAGGATTGCGGGGGGATCAGGGAACATGTCAGAGAGAAGCTGGGTCTTAAAGGCAGGATTTTGGCAGGGGGGATATTCTAAAGGAGCTTCCTTGGGGGCAGAAAATCAGTCAGCCAGAACTCAGGGCAAAGAACGTATGGGACAGGTATGGGAATGCAAACCCACAGTTCAGTTTAGCTGATGTGGGGGGTACATGAAGGAGAAGCATGGAAAACAGGGTGGGAAATGATGTCTGAGGCTGGATAGTGGGGACCTCGCTAAGGAGTTGGGAGCATTGGTTGAAGGTATTCATACCACAGGGGACATTTCCCTTATCATTTAACCTCATCTTTCTCTTTCTTTTATTCCCAACTTCCCCATTCTTCCTACTGATTTTGCCTGCCTGGGTTGTCCCACTTCATCCTTAGGCTTGTCCCACCCCAATCCATGTTCCTCCTATTATCACCAAGAGCAGGACACACCCCCACCTCTCATTCCTCTACTGGCCTCCACCCACATCCCCAGCTGTTAGCCTCTTCCCTTGAAGGCAGGGAAAGGAGGGAGGGAAGGACTCACCGGCTGTAGCAGCCTCTGGGGTGGGATCAGAGGAGGCACCTTCTGCAGCAGAAGAAAGAGGCGACAGTGAGAACTGAACTTGACCCACGTGAGCCCTCCCATCCCCCACTCTTTATCCTCAGCTCTCAGGGGCATTAGTAGACCCAGGGAGACACATTTCCCTATTGGTTAAATGTCCCTTCTGTCTCATTGGTAGATCCACCAGGGCAGTCTGTCTGGTATGTAACCCCTCCTACAGTTGTCTGAAGCAGATTCTCCTGGGAGTAGTGTAATATTCTTGGAGAACTGCCCCTGTTCCCATTGCTTCCAGCCTGTGAGGATGCCCTGAGATCCCTGCTGGGGACCCAGCTGCGGTTGGAGGCACTCAGGCTCCTCTGTGGCAGAAGGGGACAGCGCATGGGCCATGGGCCATGCCTGAGTGATTTCTGGGATGGGACCCCAGTCCTCATTCTCTTGGTTCTTCCAACACAATGTTTAGATCTCTGCCTAGTGGAGGGGATTCGGTGCTGAGGGAGTGGAAAGACCCTGCCCTGACCCAGCTTCCATTCCAGTACATAATTCTTAAGTCACAGTCTGATGGTGCTGGGAGGGCAAGTCCAGTGTGGTGTGAAAAGGGGGTCTAATTTTTCCTCCATGTTCATGGGAGGCTTTATTGAGGCATTGATATCTAAACTGAGATTTGACAGATGGGAAAATATTGGATGGGTGACATTCAGGGCTGGCTGAGGGAAGGGGCCAGGGAGAGGAAATGAATCCCAGGCAGAGGGAAGAGCAAGAAAGAAGGTCACAGTGTTTGCGGTGCAGCAGGGCTGTCTGGGCCTGAATAGTGCCTTTGGCTCTTCTCAGGGAGAGGCATACTGAGAGACAAGGCCACTGGCAGGGCACACTGCTTGGCAAGTGGAGTGTGGGCTAGATTTTAACCTCCACTACTCCCTGCCTGGTACCCTTGTGCTAGGGACAACATGTCCAGCTATATTCGGTGGCCCAGAAGCCCTGCAAGAGGGTCAATGTGGTTTGAACATAGTGGGTGAAGGATGTTGTGTGAAGGGATGAGCCAGGAGACCAGGCACAGTCAGGGGGTTCCTGGTTCCCCAGCCAGTGGGTGAAGGGGCTGCATGTGGAGAACTGGGGGCAGGAGTCACTTGCAGAGGCAGGAGGAGCCAGGACAGCACTGGGAGAGGAAGAGAGGAATAGAGATTGGAGATAAGCCCAGGATGGTCAGGGTGCAGAGGGAAAGCCATACTCACCGGCATAGACCAGGGCTCCAGCTAGAGCTGCCAGGAAAAGGAGACCTGAGAATCTCATGCTGTGAGATGAGAAGTGACTATAACCACAGAATCCTCAGGGGGTCTGGGAATACCAGTGCTGATACTGCTGGGCCCTTTTAAGGATACCAAGGGCCAATGGGAATCAAGTTTGGAGGGGTGTGACTTCCGTGTCCTCCTCCTCTTCATCCCCAAACTGTCACTTGCTAAGTCAACAAGGGCTACCTGGGGCTGGCTGATGCCTGGGAGGTCCTTTCATGACTGACTCCCAACCCTCCCTTTCCTCCTTCCTTCCTTCTTCATCCCACTCGCCCTGTGGTTTCAATCTCTGGGATCCCAGGGACCACACACAGAGCAACTTTTGTTTGGGGGGATTCTGGAATGTGTCTATTGAGGGTATTGGTAGGACTGGCATCTCCCCAGGAGGAGGTTGGGGTTTTGGAAGGTCATATTGTCTACCCCTTGCCTCCATCCACACAGGACTTAGTGCAGAGGCTTGAAGGTTTCCCCACAATAAGTGAATTTCCTTCCCCTGGAGGCTACACTCAGAACATTTGGGGACTGAGTTCATGGCTTTTTTCTTCTCTTGAGGAGATGGTTTTGGAGCATGAATGACTTCTCTACAGTTGCGTCCTGCTCTTGAAATTGTTATCTGTCTCCTAGGAGGAACTCCCCAAACTCCACATGAGCCCCTGTCAACCTCTATCTTCAGGTCCAAGCAATGGGAGTTCACATTTCTGAGAGGATCTTCTGATTACAGGACCATGGTGGTTCACTAAAGTTGAACTTGGTTCTCCTTTCAAGTGGGAACCTGATCCATGGTGTGAACAATCTGGTAAAGCTGATAATTCTCTTTGCCTTGGGATTTCTTCCTTCCTTGAGCTTGGATTTAAGAGGCCTGGATCTTGAGTTCTGACTTTGTCATATACATAGGGCAGGACATTGTTATATACTAAAAGACTTCAGGATTTTCCTTTGTCATCTAGGAGTTACAGCTCCTATATAGAGGACAGTGATGGAAATCAAGTAAGATAATACACAGCAAAGCATGTTTTAGACAATAAATTTCTATGCAGATGTGTGGGATACTTGTAGTTTGCAGAGGGCTCATTTTCCTGGGTAGGTTTGGCTCAGGCCGTTGCTAAATGCTCAATAGAATGGGATCAAGGAGAAACAGGAGCCAGTTGAGGGGCTGGTGAGTGAAGAATAGGGTCCTGGATACCAGTTTGTGATTCTCCATTTGCTTGGTGTTAGCTTTCACCAGGTCCCAGGTAGTTCGGCAGGCTTTTCTGCCTCAAGGATTCTCTGGAGATTGGTGTGTGGAGAGGGCATATCAGGAAGTTTATAACATGAGGGTGCGTGGATGCCTGGATTCAGAGCATTAGTCTCCTCCTGAGATAAAGGAAGAGAAAACTGATAGGGTGACATTAGAGGAATGAGGAGTGGGTCCTTTTGGGTTATCCTTAACCCACATTTCACCCATCCTTAACCTCCAGGTAAGATGAAGGTCAGCCAATCTGCTCCAGATATAGTGAGTGGGAACTGGGTTAAAGTAACTGCTTGCCCACTACCTCCCTGTGTGATTTGATATTTAAGATTAAAAGAATATTTCATTTATTTATTTGACACAGAAAAAGAGACAGGGAAAGAAGGAACACAAGCAAGGGGAGTGGGAAAGGGAGAGGCAGGCCTTCTGCTGAGTGGGGAGCCCAATGCAGGAGTCGATCCCAGGACCCTGGGATCATGATCTGAGCCAAAGGCAGATGCTTAATGACTGAGCCACCCAGGTGCCCTGATAGTTAAGATTTATGTGGCATCTAGTGAGGGCCAGTTGGTGAAGAAGAGGGATGCATTGAATTAATGTAGTGATGGGACTTGGCATTGACTGCCTGCCTAGGGGTCCAGGCCTGGGAGCCTTGAAGAGGGTGGTGGCCTTAACTTGAGGGTCAGGAGATAGTTTTGACTACATCAGTGTCCTGGGATGTGTGCGCATATGTTTGTGCGTGTGTGTGTGTGTGTGTGTGTGTACACTATAGTAAAAGAGACTCTGACTCTAGATCCCAAATAATCTCTGTGAGCACATCAAAAAATTCAACAGGAGCGAACCATGATATTTACACAAGTTTTTCTAAGAGGAAATTAGAACATTGGCATCAACACTAGAGCTGTCACAGAGCGGGGTCTTTCCAAATGTCACTGCTAAGCCCTTTTCCTCTCCTAATCCTCTCCTTGGCCTCATGAATTAAAGAGGCAGGTATTAACATAAATGGGGGTGAGATGGAAGGTAGGAACATTTGTTCTATAGAAAATTTTTGGTATTTTATAAGAGGGGCCAGGTGAAATATTACCCCAAGTAGTAGGGGCTGACAAAGAATTGGATATGGTTAATAAAGAAAAGAGATACATGTCCTGTATCTGGGTGAAGAGCTGTCTTCTGTGAGGTCTCGTCTTCTAGGGTATCTGACTGCCATGATGACCCTGTCAGTTGTCAATGTGTCTTTTCTCATGTCCTGGTTATTCTCTATTCATTGTTCTTTGCTCCACTCCCTGCCTCAGATTTATTCTCTGCACTGGTCTGGAAGGATAACCTTTGTGGGATGCATCATCTGGGCTCCCTTGGCCTCTACTGTCTAGTTGAGTTTGGCTAATGAAAGACACTAGTGGGAGGTCAGAATAGGAAGAGAGAGAGCTTGAGGCCATTTGTTCCTCCTGTTCTCTCCCGGCTTTCACAAGTGTGGCAGGTAGGTACCTTAGTAGGTAGACTTCTAAGATGGTTCCCAAAGATCCCCACTTCTTGGTATTCATGCCTTTGTGTAATACTCTCTTTCCAAGCATGGGTTGGATCTAGTGATTCGCTTCTGACACATAGAAAATGGCAAAAGTTATAGGATGTCATTTCT
Source organism: Taxidea taxus jeffersonii (assembly GCA_003697995.1). Classification (NCBI taxonomy): domain Eukaryota; kingdom Metazoa; phylum Chordata; class Mammalia; order Carnivora; family Mustelidae; genus Taxidea; species Taxidea taxus. The sequence goes on along the minus strand of ML100382.1, from coordinate 29,472 downwards.
GAGATTAGGTTATAAAAGACCATGACTTCTGTCTTGCTTATATGCACACACATGCACACACACACACTCTCTCTCTGGTCTTCTCAGCTTGCTCGCCCTAATGAAGTGAGCTGCCATGGCATGAGCTGCTCTGTGGCAAGGCCCATGTGGCAAGGAACTGGAGGGCCACCATAGCCTGCACAGGAGAAACAGAAGCCCTCAGTCCAACAGTCTATGAGAAACTGAATTCTACCAACAATCATGTGATTGAATTTGGAAGTGGATCCTTCTGTAGTGAGTCTTGAGGTGCCTGCAGTCTCAATGATACCTTCATTGTGCCTTGTCAGAGACCCTGAGCAGAGGGCCCAGCTAAGTAAGCTACAGCTGGACTTCTGGTCCACAGCAGTTGGGAGGTAAGAAGTGATGTTTTTTGAAGCTGCTAGGTTTTGGAATAATATGTTAGGAAGCCACAGATAATTAATACAACATGGAATAGCAATGGCTGTTTTCCTCTATGACAATAGCTTCTGTCTGGTGACACTGGTTCCACAGCTCCATCTCCTAACTGGTGTCAGGGAATGCCATTTTCTTTCCTTGCTGCTTCAGTGGCAGGAATGGTAATGGCTTTTTGCTGTCATGAGTACTTATTTGCATCTCTGTAAATAATTTTTTTCTCATTAAAAAGTCTCTTAAAAAGGTCTTTCTGAGTATGTCATATATTTTCTGCCAGGACTCTGAGTGATATGTCCCACCCTGTCTGACCCAGGCTGAATGTCTTTTCCTTGTTCCCCTCTTCTGTGGGTTAAACCCTGTCCTGGGGTTGGAGGGTTAGCAGACACTCCAAAGGAGGAAGTGACAGACAATTGGGGTAGATAGCTCACATATTCAAGACACAGATGTAAGCTGTATTTATGAGGGGTATATTACCCTGACTGCTGTGGTTCATGTGGCTGGTCTTATCTGCCAAGTTCTTATGTGCTTGCCCAAACTGCCATACTCCCCTGATGCCCTTGATCACTCATCTTACCAATGGGGGAGGCAAGAAGACAAAGCAATAGAGTGGATTTTTTTTTAAGAGTCTTATTCTACTTATTTAACAAACACACAGCATGTAACATGTGCCAAGCAAGCAGTATTCTCAGAGCTTTATAAATTTTAATCTCATTTAATCCTCAGAACAGCCCAATGAGATAGGTACTATTGATACTCTCACTTTATAGATAATGAAGCTAAGACAAAGGCAGGGTAAGGGACTGGCCCATGATCACACAGCTGGTATGAGGCACAGGTGGTTTCAAACATGGGCTTTCTATCTCCAGAGTCTGTGCTATCAACCACAAGTCCATGCCTGAATATTAAATTCCATTTCTTTTTTTTTTAAGATTTTATTTATTTATTTGATAGACAGAGATCACACAAGCAGCCAGAGAGGCAGGCAGAGAGGGGAGGGGAGAAGCAGGCTCCCTGACGAGCAGAGAGCCCGATGTGGGACTTGATCCCAGGACGCTGGGATCATGACCCGAGCCGAAGGCAGTGGCTTAACCCACTGAGCCACCCAGGCATCCCTAAATTCCATTTCATATTAAACATTACGCCTCTGAAACATTAAGTTTCTCTAGTCTTAACTAATCAGTACCTGTATTAATCAGGGTTCTCTAGGGAAAACAGAGCTAATTGTGTATGTATATGTATTTATTTATTATTTTAAGGAATTGGCTCATATGATTATGGAGGATGGCAGGTCCAAAATCTGTAGTTCAAATCTGAAGGTTTTCTGCTGTCAGAACTCCCTCTTGCTCAGGGAAAGCCAGCCTTTTGTTTTAGTCAGGGTTTCCACTGATTACATGAGGCCCACCCATATTCTGAAGGGCAATCTGTTTCACTCAAAGTCCACAGATTTTTTTTCCAGTCTAATAGCTTTTATTTTATTTATTTTAATTTTTAATTTTTATTAGCATATAATGTATTATTTGCTTCAGGGGTACAGATCAGTGATTCATCACTTACCCAACTCGCAGCATTCACCATAGCATATACCCTCCCCAATGTCCATCACCTAGCCACCTCAATCCTCCCAACCCCCTCCCCTCAGTTTGTTTCCTGAGATTAAGAGTCTCTTATGGTTTGTCTCCCTCTCTGGTTTCATCTTGTTTCATTTTTCCCTCCCTTTCCCTATGATCCTCTGTCTTGTTTCTCAAATTCCTCATATCAGTGAGATCATATGATAATTGTCTTTCTCTGATTGTCAAAGTCCACAGATTTAAATGTTAACTGCATCCAAACCCTCCTCACAGAAACATCAGGAATAATATTTGGCCATATATTGGGCATTGTGGCCCATTCAAATTGACACATAAAGTGAACCATTACAATATCCTTCAACATTTTGATTTTGGAAGGTTTAGTGGACATCAGGTAGGGTCTAGAGGGAAAAAATACATGTTATGTGCCACTTTAGGAAGCTTTTTCCAGACCTTAATGTGAAGGACTCTTTTTTTCCCCCCTGTTCCTGGTGAGCTCCAGAGAGCCACAGAATAAGTCCATGATGAACAAGGAGCCAGTCCTGCTGCCCATGATCTAAGCAAAAAGAAGTCTCATGGTTCCCATGTGATCCAACTACTTCACTTGGCAATGACTGGATAGGAACTTGGAGTGAAAGGCCAGGGTTAAGGGTCACAAATTTCAGTGCCTACAGGTATCAGGTAGGTAACATAAATGAACCAGGCAGGCCAGATGTAGGGCAGACAACAGTGCAATGATAAATCACGTGTTCTTCTACCTCAGGGTTAGGGAGTCAAGAGGAAATGGTAGAGCTTGAGCGAACTGGGGTGTGCCTGTGCCTTCTAAAGTGGTCAGCTGCCCTTCCCTCGATCTGATTGTTGACATTCAGCCTCTTCAAGGGAAATTGGAGATCTGGATTTTCATGTGAAATCTCCTGATTTTACTTATTTCTTCTTCTTCTTTATATTTTATGTAATATTTTTACTTTTTATTTTTATTTTGAAATAATTTCAGACCTACAGGGAATTTGCAAAAATAGTATAGAGTCTTCACATACTCTTCCAAGGTCCACTGGGGTCTGGAGTCCCCAAATGTTAACATTTAATCATGCTTGCTTTATCAGTCTTTATGTCTCTTTCTCTGTGGCTTCCTGAACTTTTTGAGAATTGGAGCTAAATTTTTAGTAGACATGAAAGAAGACTCCTTCAGAACTAAGTGTTCAGTTCATGATTATTTCCATGATGGCAGATTCTGGTCCTTGAAGGCTAATTTTATCTTTGGAAACAACAGACAATTGACCAGCCAGGATTTGGTGGAGTTTTCTTTTTCTGCAAACAGTGCTTCCAAATATGTCAAATCTCCCTTTCCCATATTTTTAGTGACATATTGAGCAGATTCCACATTTTTTAGTGTCCTTTGGTTATTAAGAGTCCTTTCAGTTTAAAATTTTACCTCCTTGTCGCACCTGGGTGGCTCAGTGGGTTAAGGCCTCTCTGCCTTCGGCTCAGGTCATGATCTCAGGGTCCCGGGATTGAGCCCCGCTTCGGGCTCTCTGCTCGGTGGGGAGCCTGCTTCCTCCTCTCTCTCTGCCTGCCTCTCTGCCTCCTTGTGATCTGTCAAATAAATAAATAAAAATCTTAAAAATAATAAAATTTTACCTCCTTTTCTTTCCTAGCAGACACTTAATTAGAGAGACATAAAAGGGGAGAGGATCCAGTTCTGAATCTCGGGGAGGTGGGACAGGGCAGACAGAGATCTTCTGAGGTAACTGGTCACTGTTAATGGAGGATGAAGTCCTCATTTCCTGTCTTGGTCTCCATTCATCTGCTCCTCTGGGGACTTCCACTGATACAGGGTATGATGGTCTCCAGGTGAATGGTGTTCAGCTTTACCTCAGCTCTTGCTATTTGTGTGGAAACCCTCAATAAATGGCCGTTCCCTTGGGCCCTGCTGGTGGCCTTCAGCTCAATGTTCTCACCAGGTGCTCCCTCCTTTCTTCTGGCCTGGAACCTCTCAGGCAGACACTTGGCCTTGACCACTCTTCTAAACGCATTCATGAGAGCAAAGGGAAATTTCAAGTTCTTTTCCTTGCCCTCTAAAGGCTTCGGGAGACTGAGGTAGGAGTGTCTTCTTACATCTCTTCTATGGCCTACATGGAAAACTTCTTGCCTCTAGAAGTTTCAGATGACAAGCAGGCACATTTCATTGTTCACTCTGCCCTGTGGCAGTTGCCACAGGAATACCAACATTCATTCTGGTTATCTTCCTGCTGGACATTTCCCAACCTTTGCTGTTAAGTGTGGCTGTGAGACTGAGTTCTTGCCAACAATGTGTATCACTTGCTAGTGTAGCCCAGACAAACCTCCAAGCAATCTGTTGCATGCTCTTTCCACTCTTCTGCAGTTGCAATGGTGATGAAGATAACAGGTATTGAACATGTCAGATATTGAAGATGGCAGAACAACTGCCAGCCTGAATCCCTAAATGATTACATGGAGAAGACTGATGACTGCTCCCGTCCCTCAAATCTAATACATGAGCAAGATACAAGTTTCTACTGTATTTGAGCCATTATACTTTGGGTTATTGTTTATAGTAGTGTAGCTTTCCCTAATTAATATATTCTTGCTACCTGGGAACAAAGGCTATCCCTGAAGCTGTCCTACTGTTTTCCAGTCTGGGCAGTTCCAGGTCAGTCTAGAGTGAACATCTGTCCATAAAGGGTGATACCAGTCTCCTCTTAGGCTAGAACCTTCAGTCTATGTGTGAGTCCCACAGTCCCTTACCTGACTTGGAGGATGGCAGGAACATCTCCCTCCCTTCTTTCATGGGGACATTCAAGAAAAATCTCTTTGATAGGACCACTACATTCCTTACAGAGCCAGTAATCCTGATGATTCCATTTTTCTCCTACTCCACAGGGCAAGAAATGATAGTCCTGGGGCTGATTGGGGTTGGGTGGCTTTCCTAACTATTGATATGTCCCAAGGTGATGTAATGCTCTAGGTGTCAGAAGTTCTCCATGGAATGTAGGGTACTAGTGGGCTGTGGTTCTAGCTGTGGACCCTAGTGCCACTCCAGGGCTGTGGAAAAAGTCAGACTGAACATTCTGATGCATAGTAAAATGTCACTGGGCAGGGAAAGCAAGGAATAAGAGGGTAACGAGTTTTAGAATTGAAGCTCAGCTCTTGCAGACATGGGTGAGGGAGTGGGTATGAGTCAAAGAACTTTCCCGGGCTTGTGCTCTTTGGGAAGGCTCAGTCTGGAAGCTGTGGTTGAGGGTGAAGGACCAGGGTGCTCACTGATGCCTCAGGGGAGGTTTCCTTCATACTGTGGGTGCCTGACTATGCTTTGCATTTCATCTCTCTTTAAGGAAAATGCTCACATAGTCTAAGTTCGATGCATGAGAAAAGGAGGTAGAAAGACAGAGGGAGAGAGAGTTGAGGATGGAGTGGGAAGAGTGGGAGGGAAGAGAATTTGAATGCTGCCCAGGCATTCAAGCCCAGCTCCACCTGGTCCATTCTCCTCAACTCTTATCTTCCCCTTTTCAACCTCACCCAACTGGCCTTGCACAGAAGTTGGAGGGATGGAGATCAGATTTACTGGAGGCTGAAGGACCTGCCCCTTTCCCACTTGGGCAGGTTCTGCTGCAGGAAGGCTTAGACCCAAGGGGCAATCTGGTATCAGGCAAACGTGGTAGTTTGAATGTGG
>ML100382.1:1973-18781 GCA_003697995.1 Taxidea taxus jeffersonii | reverse complement strand
TGTGCAAAAGAATGGGGTAGGGGATGGGCAGGTGGGAAATGGTGGCTCATTGGAGGAGAAAAAGAATGCCCTAGTGGCTGGAGCAGAGTGGGCAAACCAGAGACTGGGCTCTGCAGCCAGACAGGACAAGAGGGGCCTGGCTTCCTCTGATCAGTGGACACAGGAGAACCTGTGTGGAGAACTCAGTGGGAGGCAGAAGAGGGCTAGAGACACACTTGGGAGAACTGACTCTGTGGAGGAGGGGAAGGGAGGAATGAAGGCAGGGTTGGCTGTATGGGGGCTGTAAGGATGGGAGCAGGGGAAGGGCCATATTCATAGGCATAGTCTAGGGCCCTAGCCAGAGCTGCCATGAAGAGGAGAAGCTGTGAACCTCATGCTTCCATGTGCCGGAGTAGATACACCACAGAATCCTCAGAGGTCCTGGGAGCTAGTGTGTTGGCACTGTCTCTCTGGGCCTTTTTTAATGATGACAGGGACCGATGGGAACCAGTCTTCTATGGTGTGTTTTCTCCCTCCCCTATTCTCCCACCCAAGAGCTGCCTGTTAAGTCATCAAGGGCTGGCTGGGGCTGGCTGATGATCACCTTCACTGGGGGGCTGGCATGAGCCTGACTGACATCTGGGCATCCTCTGGTTGCCTTTCCCCTCACGATCTCACCTATCACCTGGACTACCTTCTCTGGTGACTTCTGGATCCTGAGAGATCCTCCTATGAGAGCTTTCTAGGGAGGCTTTGGTAGGGGAAGTCGCCATGTCACGCAGGAGGTCAGACTAAGCACCTCAGGAGACAGTGGAGTGGCTGGGGTTTCCCTGGAGTTGGGCCAAGTCTATCCTAGGAGGCTACCCTCAGAGCACATGGAGACCCCTCCTCCCTAAGGCCTAGAGATGCTGGGATCTTCTCTGGGGCTCTCCACACTGTGACCAGAGATTTCATCTCTGTACATGTGACTAAGGTGTCTTCAAGAGTCCCAGCTAATGATTCTCAACTCCAGAAAATTCTCCTAGTAAATTAGTAGGAGGATGTAGTCAGTTCTGGGCTTGCCCTTCAGATGGGGAGGGTGGCTGGTAGTGTAGATAATCCAGATTGGTGGAGACTCCAAAGGTGCCCTCTCTGCCTCAGAAACCCTTCCTGTGAACTTGTGTTTGCTTTGGGATGACAGAGACAGCCCTGGAAATACGGGTTTTTGACTCAACTTTGTACTTTATTAGCTGTTTGGCCGTGAAAGAGGCAGTCACTTGCCCCACTTCAATTGTTTTTCATTCGAAGATTGGAAATCATAGTCATACCCTGAAGCTCTATTGAGGAATATTTATGTCAAGATTGGCCTTCTCCCTCCTCCATCCGTTCCCAGGTCCAAGTTGGGGAGCTGAGGATAACATAGAAACTTTGGTTTCTGGTCCTGTTAGTGATATCCTTCAGACATCTTCTCCACATGGAGTGGATCCTGTCCTTGCCCATTTCCTGGGGTCATGGTGAAAGCACACTGAGGTTCATTTCCTGAGGTGTTTCCTCCATGATGGGCACTGCTGGGCCCAGAGAGACAAAGGTGGGTGGGTGGTGGCATTGTCTTGAGGGACACACAGTGGGCAAGGGCCTCACTTGGCATAGAGTGACAGTTGGCATGAGTAGAAGGAGACACCACAACCGGGAAGAGAAAGAATGTCCCTCCTAGTCCACAGAGCTGGGGGTGGAGCTCTCTTCCAGCGTTTAGTAGCTGACTGACTTTGGGCCTGTCCTGTGGTCTCTGCCTCTATCTCAGTGGTGTGCAGAATCATCCAGGGCACTTGCGAAGTTCGATGGGAAAAGCTCGGATGTGTAGACAGATGGGGACAGGCTCCTCCCTGAGGCTCCTCTCCTCCCAGAGAGGCTCTGGATATGCCCACCTCACCTCCTCAGGAGCCTGTCCCATGCAGCCTATTCCATACAGGAGCCTGTTCCATACTGCTCTCTCATGTTTGGTTCACTGTGATCCTCTCTTGGCTTTCTCTTTTCAATATATAGACATCTTAAAAATAAACAAAATGTTGATGTTATCTCTTTCTGGCTTCTTATCCCTTTCTAGCTTCTAGCTTCAAAAGAAGCCAGCTTTTGAAAAAACTAGCTCACCATCCTTATTTTACTTGACATTCCTAATGGCCTAATTTGTTCTCACCACCATCCCTGGGACAGAAACAGTCCTTGCCCAGGTGCTCAAATTCAGTCTTCCCAGCCTATGGGTTTGTGACACTGCCAACTCCTTACCCTTTGCAATGCTGGGATGCTCTCTCTCTCTTCCTCTTCCTCCCACCCTCTCTTCTTGAGCAACCCTTTGCCCTTCCCCCCTTGACTCACCTTTCCTTGCTCCTTCACTGTTCTCCAGTGTTCTATTCTTAGCCCTCTCCTCCTTTCCTTACATACACTCTGTGTGACTCATTCTTGGAGTCACACTTACAACTCCCACCTTTTGGTTCCAGCTCCGACCCATTGCCTGAACACAAATACTCCACCAGTTGATAGGCAGTTCCAGGAGGTAGAGAAACCTACCAAGCAGAGCTCTGGGTTGGGTGCTCTTACAGGCTCCTTGTACTTTCCCCTCTCCCTGCATCAGTCAGCCTGTCCCCAGATTGTGAAGGGTGAGGTCTCCTAAGCCAGACTTTGAGCTGCGTGGTGTGGAAGCCATGTTTAATTTGTTTATGTACCACCCCCAGCCCAAATCAAGATGGCTAACATAGTTAGAAGGCAGTATTTTTTTTTTTTTTTTTAGGAAGTAAGAATAAATGTGTGAAGATACATGCCTTCAGAGCTGGTAAATTATGCTTAGATTAATCTTTTGGAAACTAGGAATTTGACTTATCTACCCAGCCACTTGATGTACATTTGCTAGAGCATTGGTGGAGTTTATTAAGTGAACCTAGCCTGATAGCTCCCTCTGTCTTGCAAATCTGATGATTTAAGACACAGAAGCTTCCTTGAGTCTGGAAAGAGATCTGCCATGTTCTCAAAGGTGTGAAAGAGTCTCTTTGGGGCTCCATGGTGAAGAGGGCTGGCACTGGGCTCCAAATTCCTAAGTGATATTTGGTGGGACTCCCTAGGAAGAGCCCTGGGGACAGGTTAAGATATGGGGGGTATTTTGCTTCAGAGAGAATGGTGCTACTGTGTTTAACAGATGGCTTCCAGAAGGGTCTTCAGAAGGAAGGGTCAGGTAGTTCCTGTGGTTCAGGGTGGGAATAAAGTTGGGAGTCAGGGGGTGAATCAAGTCTCATATCAAAGGTCGGGGAGAAGGGAGGCCATTGTGGGGAGGAGTAGGGAGAATTCAGAGGAACATAGGGGTGGGAGGGCTTCAGTCCTGCAGATACAGGGCACTGGCATTAGAGAGGTAAGTGTGACAGGGTTTCTACATGTTGGAGCTCACCCTCCAGGCTTGGTAATAAAGTTAAACTGAAGAATTTGATATTAATGTGGCCTATAGTGAGGAGTACCGAGAAGAGGAAAGAAAAGGAAGGTTTAACATAATGTAGGGCTGCTGGTGAGTGGGGAGAAAAGTAGAAGTGTTAGATGAAATGCTCAAAGGCATTATGGGCAAGAGAATGAGGGATCAGCGGTGCTACTTTCCTGGCATCTGAAAGGAGAGGGTCAGAGATGGGAAGGGCTTAGGTTGCAGGAGAGCATGGGTGTGTGTGTATGTAGTTGTGTGTGTGTGGTATGTGTGGTGTTTGGCGTGTGTATGTGGTGTGTATGGTGTGTGTGTGTGTGGTGTACAATTGTGCACGTGCATGTGTGTGTGTATGTCTGCATGTGGGCTTTTGGTGTGTGTTTGAGTGGAAGGTTATGTGGAAGCAGAGGAGGATACTTTCTTCCTAATTCAAAAGTCATCGTGACAGATCATTACACAGCCAACAGGAACAGTTAGTTCTTGGCTATTTGAGTCTTTTCCAGGAGGAAATGAGCCCCCGGGGGATGCTGGAATCAGTGTGGGCCAGCAGCAGCCTCCCACCACCGCCCTGCCCCCTTGACTCCCTCCGCTGGCTGGGCTTCAGAAACTAAAGGGCCGGGTACTCCCAGGAGTGGTGGTGAGGGGTCAGAGGTCTGTGTTGTAAATGCTTCTTTTTCATTAATTTAAAACAAGATTTTTTCATGAATTTAAAATAGCTCTGTGATGACCCATGGCCACGCTGAGGCTGTAACCCAAATTGGAGAGAGGGGGGAATAGGGAGGGAGCAGGAACAGGGGTGATGCCCTAAAGACTGCCAGTCCTCTCTCCCTGGATGTGGTTCAAGAAAAGTACACCTCAGGCCTCTGGGTTATTTGAACAGGCGATTATTCCTAGATGCCTGGTTAAACATCCTGGTGATTGTTGGGGTGCTGATTTGACCCTCCTTCTGTCCTCCGGGCCCCTTCCCATTCTTTTCTACCTCGGTGCATAGCCCGATCCTCAGCAGTAGGCTGGGGGGATGTGGAATACAGAGGGAGAGGTCATCCTGCCTTTAGGATGACGGGAATGATGTTCCCTGCATCTAAGACATGGACAGACGGTGCCTTTACCCAGTCATCGCACACTGACCACTCTGAGTGACTTCATGGTCTTTCTGGCAAGCACCTGTGGCCGCTGCCGTCACAGGTTTTTCCCTGAGCTGGTAGAAGCCTCCCAGTTGCCTTGGTCAAGTGCATCAGGTATGAGTAGGAGGTAAACTGGCTGAATTTTACCTCAGCTTGCCAACACAATTTTCTCAGAGTCAATGTCCCAGGCTTTGAATATCTCCAAGTGACACATCATGTACTTCTGAAAGGTGAGCTAATATTTGGGAATGGTCAACTACCACTTGGACCCAAAGGTGAGAAAGAAGGTGGAGAGCGGTTTGGGCTGAAACTCCATTTGATTGCTTCATCCCAAGACTCCCTTGTTGTCTGGCTTCCAGATGGCTTCCGAAAGTCGTTTCAAAAGGGGAGACCATTTTGGAGCAATGGAAGTCCACTGGCATGACTATGGCTTTTTTTAAAAAAATATTTTATTTATTTATTTGGCAGAGAGAGAGAGAGAGAGAGAGAGAGAGAGAGAGAGAGAGACAGGGAAAGAGAGAACACAAGTGGGAGGAGTAGGAGAGGGAGAAGAAGGCTTCCTGCCAAGCAGGGAGCCCGATGCAGGGCTGGATCCCAGGACCCTGGGATCATGACCTGAGCTGAAGGCAGACTTAACAACTGAGCCACCCAGGTGCCCCATGAGTATGGCTTTTAAGTGAAGAGTTTGAAGAATGTAGAGAAGTACTGGTTTATTTGAGACAAATAGATTCTTCCCTCTTTATTACCATCCAGTCAGCACTTGGCCTTTGCTGGGTCTTTGGAACACTTAGTACATTCTCAGTATCTTTATCCTGCCAGGATGGAGAGTTGAGGACTATCAGAACCCAGAGAGTTGCAGGGGAGGTACTAATCTGGGGAGACTTTGTGGACCCAGAGGCCCCAGGAAAGGAGCTGGAATGCAGGCCTTTGGGCCGGGGGCTTGTTCTTGCAAGGCGTGGATGCAGAATTGAGAAGTATGAATGAATGGAAGTGACATTGGGCACCTGTAGAACAAGGAAATAACAGGGGTAAGGCAGAGGGGGGCAGCTGGTAGAAAGCTGAGGTAAATTGTGACAATGGCATTTGAAATAGGAAGAGATGGAGGTCATCATGGTTGCCTGCTGTTCTGTGTCTTTGGATCATCAGAGGCAGTTCTAAAGTGTGGCCAGAACCTGAGGCAGGTCTATACCCTCCTCCATTTCCAGTCCTGACCACACACTTCCTAACCCCCAGAGGTGCTAGGGGTCGTGTCTGGCTGTGTGGAGAGCCAATTTCCTCATGGAGGTGGATTGGACAAATAGGATTTTTATATTCTTGTTAATTCATGTGGGAGCCGGGGGCCTCGGGTGGCTGGAGGTTGAGGAGGTTTGCAGGAGGCAACTAGTTTTCTTTTCTGCTGAGATTCTAGGAACTTTGGAGGTCACTGCCCTGAAATGCACCCAGTTGGCTACAAATCCTGGCTCCCACCAGTCCTCTGGCTCTCTCCTGGGTAGAATTCCAATCTCTTCCTCACTTCCTGTTCTGAGTTAATGACAAGGAAGGGGCCCGCCCGCTGGGCAAGTGGGAGCACTGAACCTGGTCAGAGACTTAGAGACACTTGGCTCAGAAGGGTGTCAGAGAGAAGTCACTGCATCCACAGCCATCAGAATGGCAGAGAGAAGGGAGGCCAGTGGGCTAGGCTGAGGGTTTAAAGGCGAGGTGGAGAGAGGAAGGCCTTCTCCGCCTTATATTCTGAGGGTTAGGTTTCTGTTGTATCACTCATTCCCTGTGTCATGCCTTAGCTGTCCACCTTTCTCAAAGTAGGTGCAGGGAGGATGGCTCTGCCTTTATATGATTTCTCTGATACTTGTTTTTAAGGCCTAATCCATAGACTTTATCCTCCTTCCCACTGGGAGAAATCCAACTTCCTTGTCAGTATCTGTGTGGATTCTCAGAAGCTTCTGCTCTTTTGAGCCTCTTCCCTATGGCTTTCTTCCTGCTCAGCTGTCAGTATCATAGAGGTTTTGATTCTTGGGACTGTTCTCTGAGCCCTCAGTACTCCCAAATATGGGACACATCCCCTTTCTCTGAATTTTTCTGAGCAACACCAGCATATGTTTTTTGTCTTTGCTGCAAATTTGGGGTTTAATTCCAGCACAAAACCACTTTAAGAGTGAGTATAAATCATCAGTGTCCCAAATTTCATTGGCCCTGACTGCCACGGGAAACGTCACACCATCTCTCAGCTCCCTAGACCTTCACTCTCTCCAGGCCATTATCTTTCCCCGCACCCTTATTCATTCACCCATTTGTCATTTCCTCACTCCATCAGTGTTTATGGACACCTACCATGTGCACTATAACGGTGATACATTAACCAGTTGAGTTCTTTTTATCTCCTACCATGCAGGGAACCTTACCTTCCTCCACGGAGAATACAAAACCCACCCCAGGCATGTGGCCTTTTTTACCAGGTGTGTACACCGCATACCTTAGTGGGAGAGAAAACTTCATATCCTGAGATACATCACAACAAAACAACTTTGAAGCACTCTTCAAACTCTGTGAAGCACTATTCCTCTATTCTGACCCTTTATCCTGTGAGTTGTTAACTCCCTAGTGTACAGAAACTTAATTCTGACTTTATAATGCCAGTGGCTGCAGAAGATAGAATGACCCTTGCAGATGTGATAAACAGGTGAGGAACTGGTTTCATTCTCTCAGTGAAATAAGGAACAGACCAACTGTTACTTGGTTGCTTTCCTTTACCTTCTGTGTGTTCTATCCAAGAGCCCAGTTCTTCCAAAGGAATTCCTTGTAAGCACTGCAAATAAAGATACTTTGTTTTAAATGTTCTCATTTGGTTCTGAGTTCTCTAGTTTTCTTTTGACATGGTTTCTTTTGGCGTTACTCAAAGCCTATTGAAATTAGTCTCTTCTGCACAAAAAATGTACAGCTTGATAAATTATGCCATTATATTGCAGGGCGTGAGGTCTATAGCCACTTATTTTTGTTATAAATTATTCTATAATAAGAACGATGTAGGGGGCATTTGGGTGGCTCAGTGGGTTAAGCGTCTGACTCTTGATTTGGGCTCATGTCATGACCTTGGGATTGTGAGATCAAGCCCCATGTTGGTCCACCCTGGTGGGCATGGAGCTTGCTTAGGATTCTCTCTCTCCCTCTGCCAACCCCCTTCCACCCCCCACACTGCTCACATGCACACGTGCTCTCTCTCTTTCTCAAAAAAAAAAAAGGAAAGGAAAAGAAAAAAGAATGACGTAATTAATTTGGTTTGCGTGTATGAGGAGGCCCTGGGGAGAAGGAGGAGGGTCCCACTTGAAGGCTGAGCGGATTCCCTGGGCAATGGTGGACCCTTTGGCCCCTGCTGGTGGTGACACACTGAGTCCGAGTTTTAGACATGCATGTACCCCAGCTCCTACCACCACCCTACCCGAGCTTTCTGGTGAACCGCCACACCGAAAACAGACCTGGCTAGCTGATCCTCAATCATGAGTTTAAGGGAGGCAGCATTTGGCTATATCATTGATTGATGTTTCTGGGCGGTAGAAGGGAGCAGAGTTCTTTAGAATGAACATAGGCCAGAGATGAGGGAGGTTGAAAACCCAGGCGGGGCCACTGTGGCTTGGGCCAGTTGTTTCAGGAGCCCCAGCAGCAGGTTTGGGAGGTAGGAGGTGGCCTGGACAGCCTGCGGGTCATGCCAGTGAGCGCTCCCCAGTAGGGTCAGGATTCTGTCAGCTAGCCTGTTTGAATCCTGGGTTTTTGTTTTTTAATTCCTCATTTATTTTCCTTAAATGAAATCATGCTGAACATTCTGGACAACTTCTGCTGGCTAAATGAATTAAACAAAGGGTATTTTTCCATGCATGAGCCAGGGGGGATTTCATGGGCCAGAATGAGGTGAGAGGGTCTAGATAGTCTCTAGAACAATCCATGAGAACAGTTTCTGGTCTGGCTGCTTCCCTCCTCTCTTCCAACATAAAACTTGTACTTTATGTTTCTGAATTTAGAGTTAAGAAAAGAGGACAGTTTTTATATCCAGGGATAATTTACAGGCCGAGTCTTCAGAGAGGGTCAGGGGTGTGGGGAATGGTGAGAAAACTAGCCCTCTTCAGCTAGAGCATCTGGATGAGAACTAGGAGTGGTAGAAAGGGACCCACAGGGTAGGATGGTTTCTGTCAGAACTGTGGACACATTCTGGGTCTGGATGGGTGTTCCCTAGGGCCCCAGCCTTGTTTTCCATATCTATTAAGCAGAGTCACTGGTATTACCTCCTGTCCCTTTGTCTTAGGGTGTTTTTCACTTCTGCCATTGCTGATGCTTACAAACGATGAGTTTCTGGCCCCTGGTTGGATCGCGTCCCTGGACAGCATCTTGTCACATGTCTAGATCACCTTTGGTCTGTGAAAGTCGTTCCCTGTGGTCCTTTTTGCTGAGTGGCTGGGAGAGCCTGGATTCTTCTCACAGCTTTGCCAGTGGCACCGTGGGTCTCCTTGGAAAGCCACCATCCCTCCCTTGGCTTCTGCCCCCTCCTGCACTAAACAAGATGTTACCATTAGATCCCCTCCAGGCCCCCATCAGTGCCCAGCATCCCGTGAGTGGGTTGGCCCCTCCCCAGGTCTCCCAGTTCTCTCTGGCTGATGCTAGACTGCCTGCCACGGGACTAGAGCCCTGCCTGAGTGGAAAGTTCCTTTTTCAGGGAGGATTCTGAGTCCATGCTCTGGACTGACAGTGTTCACACCTCTTGTCCCCCTGCCCCTCTTCCCCAGCCCCAGGACAATTTTGCCTGAGAGGAACACTGGGTTAAGGACAATTTTCTATCAGATCTGTGTGTTTTCTGCTTCTCCCAGATCCCACAGTCCATTCTGATGATGGAGAGGCCACCTTCTGAGAGAATGAGGAATGGATCATGTTGGGGGAAGCAGTCCCAGCAGAGTCAGGAGCTGCCGGGACAGCCATAGCAAATCCGGGACAGCAGGGGGCGCTGTGGGAACAGCCCTATGGTCCCCATGAGTGATGGAAAGAAACAGAAATCTCTCCCGGGTTCCTACCTTCTCTGGGCAAAGAGAGATGCCCTGACCCCCTGGTCAGCTGTGCTTCCCTTCCCTTGTCAGGGGACTGAGGTCTCACTCTAAGGCCTGCTGCTTCCAAGTGGCCAGAAGCCATGAAAATGGGTGGTGTTGAGGCCTTAGCAGCAGCCTTAAATCACTGCTCTGACTGTGTGCAGGTTCTGTACTTTATCTGACCAAATCCCACGGAACTCCACCCAACTCCAGGGATATCCCTGAGAGGTAGGCTCACAGACAGGGGGTTGGCAAGCCGCAGACCAGGACCAGGCACTGGAAGGAAGGTGGGAATGCCCTCCTACGGCCTCTGATGGGAGGATAACCAAGAAACTGAGGTTCTGGAAGACCTGGGGACCTGGGCCAGCATATCATTCTCTTCTCTAGGTGGTTCTGGGGCTCCATGTCGGGGTGGGGCCTGATGTGAAGGAGAGTGGGGTTAGGGCCTGAGCTCTGTAGCCTGGTTTCTTGGGGAAAGAAGCCAGACTGCTGAAAAAAAAAAAAAGTGTATATATTCCCGAGTAAGGAATGTGTATAGGCAGCATGCATGTCCCTTGCCCAGGGCACTGAGTTCCATGCCCTCCTATCTATCATCGCTGTCACTTCCCAAGTCCAGAATGCTCAAACTCTCATTTGTACTATGACAATAACCTCTTGGTTGGTCTCCTGCCTCCATTCTTTCTGCCCATGGTTTTGCCAGAAATAGTTTTTGAAAGAGCATATTAAGTCACGTCAGCTTTTATTTTCAAAATCTTTGTCAGTCCATTACCTGCAAGATGAATTCTAATCTTCTTAGCCATAAGGCCCTCTCCTTCAGATTTTTGATGGCAATGCTTTTTGCAAGAGAAATATGGGTGCCCCCCAGGTGGGGGCTCCTGGCTGGCTCACTTCATGGAACATGTGACTCTTTGTCTCAGGGTCGTGGGTTTGAGCCCCATGTTGGAGGTAGAGATTACGTAAATAAAATAAAATCTGAAAAAAAGGGAAAAAAATGGGAGTAACATATTTAAGACTCCAAGGAAAGAAAGTGCAAGCCAAAGATTTTATACTATTGTTATTAATGTGCCTGTCCTAAGGAATCTGCTTAGAGAGTGGGCTTCAGACACTCAGAATGACTAGAGAGATCTCACCAGAAGAGAGATCTTGCCATTTTTAATGGCAAGCATTAAAAATACAGTTACATGTAGAATTAAAAGTAAATGAGAATCTAAAAAAGCAAGGACAGCATGAGCTGGTTATGTATTCAGTCAACTAGGGTATGGTGCTGTGAGAATAAGAAGAGAGTGCAGGCAATTTAAAAACATATTCTGAGTGCTGGAGGTGGTGGTATTAATAGCATTATTTTCAGGTTATTATTATATAATGTCAGATAATGTAAATCATGGGCCTGTTCAACCATCCTGTGTTTTTAAGAATTAGGAATCATTTTTTTTTCCCTCAGGACAACAACTTGCTGGGATTTTTATTGGGATAACATTGAATCTATAGATCAATTTGGAGATAATAGACAGCTTTTTAATATTGAGTCTCTCCATTCATAAACATGATCTGTCCCTTCATTTATTAATAATTTTGAACTAGTAATAAAGTATTAACAATGTTTTGTAGCTGCTGTGTAGAGTATTTTTCCTGAGGCTCATTCCTACAATTCTTTTTGATGCTATTGTAAATGCTATTTGTAGATTTCATTTTCTAATTGTTCCCTTCTTGTATGTATGTATAGTATGTGTACATATATATACATATATATGTATGTATATATACACAATTGATTTTTCTAAGTTGAACTTATATCCAATGACCTTGCTCAAATTACTTAATGATCTGATGGCAAGTTCTTTGGGTTTTTTTTCTACATCTACAATCGTGTTGTGATCATGTTGTGTGGGGGTGATGACAGTTTCATTTCTTCTTTTGCAATCCTTACTTTTTTTCTTGCCTTTTTAGCAGTGGCTAGGGTGTCTAGTGCAATATGGACAGACATGGTGAAATCAGGTATTCTTGATCTCAGGTGGAAAACTTTCATTAATTTAGCCCATCAGTATCATCTTTAAAGTAGGTCTTTTAAAAAACATACTCTAGATTCACAAAGCCCTTTTCTATTAGTAGTTTGTTGAAGTTTTTATCATGAGTGAATATGAAATTTAATCAGATGCTTTTCTGCATCTATTAAGAGATATAATTTAACTTATTTATTATAACAAGTGCTAATTCTGTTAATAGATAATAATTTATTCTGTTAATATAATCAATTATATCCACCAATTGATTTGAAACTTTTTCCAGCTTTACTGGGGTATAATTGACAAATAGAAATTGTATATATTTAAGGTATATAATATGATGTTTTGATATACATATACCTTCTCAACTGATCACCACAATCATGTTAATTATCATTATTTCATGTAGTTACAATGTTTTCATGGTGAGAACATTTAAGACTTTTCCTCCAGTAAATTTCAAGTATACCATCCAGTATTGGTAACTACAGTCACTATACTGGATTAGATCTCTGGAACTTTTTCAGCTTCATTAACAGAAACTTTATATACTTTGACCAGCATCTCCCAGCATTCTACTCTGGGCTTCTATGAATTTAGCTACAAGTGAGATCATAGGTCATTTGTATTTCTGTGTCGTCTGGCTTATGGTTCACGTTTGGAGGATGAAAGGAAATTAATCAATTATCTTAAGCTGGTAAATAAAGGGAAATAATTGAGCACTTGTTCTGCCTATAGGGCTATTGTATTATGTATTCAATCGACTGGGGTACGGGGCTGTGAGAATAAGAAGAATAAGAATAAGAAGAGAGTGCAGGCAATTTAAAAACATATTCTGAGTATTGGAGGTGGTGGGTACCACTGGGCAACCACATAGTAGATGAAGGGAGTGTCTCTTAATAAATGCATTCCAACTAATAAATGAAAAAAATGTTATAATATCACCTCTTTGCAGGACCCCTGGGTGGCTCAGTCCATTAAGCTGGACCTTTGGTTCAGGTCATAATCCCAGTGTCTTGGGATCGAGTCCCACATCGGGCTTCTTGCTCAGTAGGGAGACTGCTTCTCCCTCTGTCTGCCACTCCCCCTTCTTGTACTCTCTCTCTCTCTCTCTGACAAATAAATAAATAGAATCTTAAAAAAAAAGACTATCACTACTTTGCAACTCTTGGTTAATTAATGGATTTAGACATTGGACATCAGTAACTATTATCTGCCTCTTAGTGAAAGGATACAACATTGCCTAGAGAGTCTTTTTTTTTTTTTTAAAGATTTTATTTATTTATTTGAGAGAGAGAGAATAAGAAAGAGAGAGCATGAGAAGGGGGAGGGTAAGAGGGAGAAGCAGACTCCCGGCCAAGCAGGGAGCCGGATGCGGGACTCGATCCTGTGACTTCAGGATCATGACCTGAGCCACAGGCAGTCCCTTAACCAACTGAACCACCCAGGCACCCCGTACCTAGACAGTCTTATCAAAAGGATCAAACATCCATCCAACCCAGGCTCTGGATTCAGCTGTCAGTTTGCTGAAAATACAGAATCAACAAAAATCTGGGCTGTCAGAAACTATGCAGGTCAACTGTCTATCTACAGGTCAAAGGTTATCTTCAACAGACACACTGAAAGGAAATGAATGGGATGGAGGGGGAAAACTTTAGGTTAAAAGGGACTTTCAAGGTTAAAAGTCTATTTATTACCACTTCTTAGGTGATAAGCCTTCTGGGCTTGCCTGGTGAGGGGGGACTAAGAGTTTTTCATTTATGCTTAATTCTTGGAGGCCCCCATCTTCTTTTAGGGCCCCTGGCTTTGGAACTTAGGACTGTGTTCCTTCTACTGATTTCCTTAGGAGATTATGGTTTTGGGCACTTTCCTCCTTCCTCTTGGCAACCTGGGAAATTCCAATCTTAGTTTTAACTCTAGGCAAGGATACACCATATGCAATTTGGCTTCCTTTTTAGTGTTTTACCCACTCACATTGCCGGTGGGAAGGCTGATGAATCCAAGAGAAGGGGAGTATTTTGCTTCAAGTTCGTGTAATAGCGAGGCAGCCAGTATAGTGAAAGATGAGCCAGCACCAGGCTCAGGTGTAAGGTCATGTTTCCTTCTGTTGACCTCATGCCCTGGCCAGAGTTTTTGTGTTAAAGGGCTTTTTTTGGGCTCACAGCCACATGTTGAGCTGGAAGCAGTGCCCCCAACCTCCCACCCTGGGCCTTGTGTAGTCAATTTGCTTTTGGAGACCTCTGGTACCCTTTGCTGTCAATAGATGCCACCCACTGAGATAACTTCAGCTGATGAGGGGGAGTGTGCTACAGTTTAATCCCAAGAGGGAAAAGGTCAGTGTCTTGATCCCTCACATTTTGGCAGCCTTGTTGGGACTCTGTGCATATTATCTACTTTCACTCCAGGGATCTGCTCTAGCTAGTGGGGATCTTAAATAAACTAGCTTTGTCCAGCCACATAGAAAAGGTCTGATGATACTGTTTACCTGGGAGAGTGGGTACCTACCCATCTTGCAACTACACAATTAAAATAACTATTTAGTGATTCCTAACATAATAATGAAAATCTGCTTAGAGATGACCTTTAGCCATAGAAGAGGCTGGTGTGATCTTTTTTTTTTTTTAAAGGGAGAGAGAGAGCACACACATGCATGGGGAAGGGGTGGGGAGGCACAGCAGGAGAGGGAAAGAGAGAATCTTCAGCAGGCTTCATGCCCAGTGTGGAGCCGAACTTGGGGCTTGATCTCACGACTGAGATCATGACCTGAGCTGAAATCAACAGCTGGATGCTTAACTGACTGAACCACCCAGGCGCCCCAAGGCTGGTGAAATCTTTTTTTTTTCTTTTAATGTATTTATTTTTATTTAAATTCAATTAACATATAATGCATTATTGGTCTCAGAGGTGAGTGACTCATCAGTCTTATATAATATCCAGTGCTCATTATATCATGTGCCCTCCTTAATGTCCATCACCCAGTTACCCTATCCCTCCACCCTCTCCCCTCCAGCAACACTTAGTTTGTTTCCTATGCTTAAGAGTTTCTTATGGTTTGTCTCCCTCTCTGATTTTGCCTTGTTTTATTTTTTCCTTCCTTCTCCTTTGAACCGCTGTTTTGTTTCTTAAATTCTACACATCAGTGAGATCATATGATAATTATTTTTCTTTTTATCTCAATTTATCTCAATTATCATATGATAATTATCTTTCTTGACTTATTTTGCTTAATACCCTCTTTCTTTTTATCTCATTTATCTCAATTGATATGATAATTGATATGATAATTATCTTTCTGGACTTACTTCACTTAATATAACACCCTCTAGTTCTATCCACATTGCTGCAAATGGCAAGATTTCATTTTTTCTTGATGGCTGAGTAGTATTCCATTGTACATATATACCACATCTTCTTTATCCATTCATCTGTCGATGGACATCTGGGTTCTTTCCATAGTTTGGCTATTGTGGACATTGCTGCTATAAACATTGGGGTGCAGGGGCCCTTTTGGATTACTACATTTATATTTTTGGGGTAAATACCCAGTAGTGTGATTGCTGGGTTGTAGGGTAGCTCTATTTTCAACATTTTGAGGAACCTCCATACTGTTTTCCAGAGTGGCTGCACCAGCTTTCATTCCCACTGGCTGGTGAAGTTTTAAGTTTTATGTTACTAAGCATCCAAGTAGATAAGTAATAATCAATTCCAATATTTGTATTTTTTTTTAAAGATTTTATTTATTTATTTGTTAGAGAGAGAGAGAGTGAGCGAGCACAGGCAGACAGAGAGGCAGGCAGAGGCAGAGCGAGAAGCAGGCTCCCTGCTGAGCAAGGAGCCCGATGTGGGATTCGATCCCAGGACGCTGGGATCATGACCTGAGCTGAAGGCAGCCGCTCAACCAACTGAGCCACCCAGGCGTCCCCCAATATTTGTATTAAATAAGACACATAACTTGATTGGCATAGACTATTTAGAGTTGCAACATTGATTTTATATAATTTAAAATCAAAGGAGAGATATTTTATATTTTGTTTTCTATATATCCTTCTTAGTTATGTGTAATTATTATTAAAGTTGGTGAAAGACTGCAAATAGTTAGAGGCCCTATCTTACCACACTCGTGAACCATTAGGGATCTAGGTCACCCAAGTAGGGAATCTGTTTTGTTTTCTTTCTTTTTTTTTTTTTTTAAAGATTTTATTTATTTATTTGTCACAGGGAGAGAGAGAGCGAGCACAGGCAGACAGAGCGGCAGGCAGAGGCAGAGGGAGAAGCAGGTTCCCCGCCAAGCAAGGAGCCCGATGTGAGACTCGATCCCAGGACGCTGGGATCGTGACCTGAGCCGAAGGCAGCTGCTTAACCAACTGAGCCACCCAGGCGTCCCTGTTTGTTTGTTTGTTTGTTTGTTTTAAAGATTTTATTTATTTGACAGAGAGAGAGGGATCACAACTAGGCAGAGAGGCAGGCAGAGAGAGGAGGAAGCAGGCTCCCTGCTGAGCAGAGAGTCCGATTCGGGGCTCAATCCCAGGACCCTGGGATCATGACCTGAGCCGAAGACAGAGGCTTTAACACACTGAGCCACCCAGGTGCCCCAAGGAATCTTTGTTTTATATGAAAAGACCTAGAATATACTCCATCTTAGGTCTTCATAAAAGGATGGCCCACTGGACCTGAATGGATGCTTGTCTTGCTCTGCACTGTTCTCAACTCTCATGGGGCTGTGCTGGGGCTTTCATATGAGATACGAAATTTCGTATTAGGTACACACATCTGTGTGTGTGTGTGTGTGTGTGTGTGTGTGTATAGGATTCTGGCATGAACATCTATGTTTGTGTTTCAGGACGTTCAGGGGAAAAATAATAACTGATATTTCTAAAGTAATTTTGAATTTCAAAGTCAATATGCTGTCCCAAACATTGCATTATTAAAAGTGGCTTGATCAGGCCTTCCTCACATTCCTGGGAGAGACTGATGAGGGCAAAAGTACCACTTACAACCTGCAGTCCACAGCCAGAGCTCAAGGCGCACGCTGCTAACTCACCGTGTTTCTCATTTTCTCATTCTCCTCATTCTCTTCTGGGTCAACTTTCTTTTCCCTATACTTCACCCAGCCTCCCTTTCCTTCAGAGCCTTTACTTTAGAAAACTTGATAGAAATTGTAAATTCTTTTTCTCCCTCTTTGAGATGTAAATCTTTTTTTTTTTTT